>NC_051165.1:320048533-320068533 GCF_013339725.1 Rhipicephalus microplus
GAACGCAAAGTTTTGTCGCAAACTGAAGAAAGTGACCACATCTCTCTGTGGCATCGTGCTGTCCACGGCTAGCGCGCAACGCATTCAGCCCTCGTCTGTGTGTACGGCGCGCGTCGTCATCCAAGACGTTTTGTACATCGTCCAATTTTTTGTACTACCATTTTGCTCTCATGACCTCATCCTGGGTTGGGATTTTTTATCAGGTCATGAAGCTATCATCGATTGTTGCCGTGCGGAAGTGTCCCTAGTGCCAAGTTGTGAATTTTCACCACCCGACCATTCACCACTGCTCTGCAAACTCATCGCTGACGACGACATCACCTTGACTCCGGAAGCTTCAGTCCCTATTAGCCGTTCATGTGTGGCGCAACCTGACGCCACGGTGGTGTTTACACCATCCCCTGTTTTTACTGAACGCAAGGGCATCGTGCTCCCATTTGCCGTTCTTACGATTGCGTCTGGTTTAACCGTAATGCTGGTTACCAACCACTGCAACTACCCCATTGGCTTGCTTCGTGGTGAAACGTTAGGATATGTGCAACCTGTCGACCATATCAATGATATTATTCTTCCCGACGAAACGCCATGTCAGATTGCCGCAATCACTCAGGCGTCTGAGCCATCAAGCTCAGCAGCCTTCGACAATGCTATTGACGCAGACCTTCCCCCCTCGCATCGCAGCCAACTTGTTGCTCTCCTTAACAAGTTTCGCTCTTCTTTCGACTTTCAGAAACCTGCTTTGGGCCGCACCACGACTGTCACTCATACTATTGACACCGGCTCACATTCGCCTCTGCGACAGCGTCCTTACCGCGTTTCTGCCGAAGAGCGCCGCGTCATTACGGAGCAGGTAGATGACATGCTTAAACGTGGAGTCATACAGCCTTCTCAAAGCGCTTGGTCGTCACCCGTGGTTCTGGTAAAGAAAAAAGATGGCACCGTTTGATTTTGCGTGGACTATCGCCGCTTAAACAAGATTACAAAGAAAGACGTCTACCCGCTACCACGAATAGACGATGCTCTTGACTGTTTACAAGGCGCCGAGTACTTCACATCCTTGGATCTGCGTTCTGGGTATTGGCAGGTGCCAATGGCTGAATGTGATCGCCCTAAAACAGCCTTTGTAACGCCGGATGGCCTGTATGAGTTCAAAGTCATGCCATTTGGGCTCTGCAACGCGCCTGCGACGTTTGAACGCATGATAGTTACCATATTGCGGGCCCACAAGTGGAAAACTTGCTTGTGTTACCTAGATGACATCGTAGTCTTTTCAGCTGATTTCCCAACACATCTTCGTCGTCTCCACGAGATTCTGACGTGTCTAGCTTCTGCAGGCCTACAACTTAACACCAAGAAGTGCCACTTCGCAGCCCGAAAACTAACCACCTTGGGACACGTCATCACAAGAGACGGTGTTCTTCCGGACCCCGATAAGCTTCGAGCTGTCGCTGACTTCCCAATGCCCACATCACTGAAAGCCCTAAGAAGTTTCGTTGGTCTTTGCTCTTACTTTCGTCGCTTCGCGCGCAACTTCGCGTCCATCATTGCACCTCTGACTAGTCTGCTTTCCAACAGCAAAGGTATATCTGCACGGTCACCTGCATGTGACGACGCATTTCACCAGCTGCGCCACCTGCTGACCTCGCCACCTATTCTTCGCCACTACGACCCCACTGCTGCCACAGAAGTTCACACTGATGCAAGCGGCGTTGGTCTTGGCGCAGTTTCGGCACAACGGAAAGGCACCCAAACCGAATACGTAGTCGCTTATGCAAGTCGCGCTCTTAAGAAGGCTGAATTGAATTACTCCGTGACAGAGAAGGAGTGTTTGGCCATAATCTGGGCGCTTACGAAGTTTCGCCCGTACCTTTACGGCCGTCCTTTCGACGTGGTCACAGACCACCACGCTCTATGTTGGCTGTCCACCTTGAAAGACCCATCCGGACGTCTGGGCCGTTGGGCACTTCGATTGCGGGAATACGACATCCGTGTCGTATATCGTTCCGGTCGCAAGCATGCGGACGCCGATGCACTTTTCCGATCGCCATTAACACCAGATGTGGCTTCTCTGTCACTTCCTTTTACCACCTTGTCACCACTCGACAGCACTGACATGCTTTTGGAGCAGCGTAAAGACCCATACCTTGCCTTGTTAGTCGACTACCTTACCGATTCGTCTTCTGTCCCTTCCACGAGAGCGCTGCGCCGGCAAGCAGCCCACTTTGCCTTACGTGACAACATTCTGTACCGCCGCAACTACACGCCTGGTGGTCGGAAGTCGCTCCTTGCTGTCCCAACTCATATGCGCTCTGACATCTGCATGAATTTCCATGCAGATCCCCAAAGTGCTCACGCAGGTGTTCTGAAAACCTACGAAAGGCTGCGCCAACGCTATTACTGGCGAGGAATGTATCGTTTTGTGCAGAAATACGTTCAGTCTTGCACCACTTGCCAACAGAACAAATCACCTCCGCGGCACCTTAATGGCATGTTACAGCCGCTCCCGTGCCCGGCTCGCCCATTCGACCGCGTGGGTATAGACCTCTATGGCCCCCTCCCATATAGTAGCTCTGGAAACCGGTGGATTATTGTTGGAGTCGATCATCTGACACGCTACGCTGAGACTGCAGCTCTACCGGCAGCGACCGCCCACGAAGTTGCACTCTTCATTCTCCGCAGCTTCATTCTACGCCATGGTGCTCCGCGGGAATTACTCAGTGATAGGGGTCGAGTGTTCCTGTCGGAGGTCATCCGAGCTATCCTCGCTGAATGCAACATTATCCACCGTAAATCTACCGCATACCATCCACAGACAAATGGTCTTACTGAGCGGTTCAACCGCACACTTGGTGACATGCTGAGGATGTACACCTCCTCCGAACACACTAACTGGGACGCTGTATTGCCCTTTGTTACCTTCGCTTATAACACCGCGACGCAAGCGACTACCGGTTTTTCCCCGTTCTTTCTATACGGCCGCGAACCTTCCCACCCACTCGACACTATACTACCGTACCGCCCTGATGCATCTGAGTGCTCCCCGCTTTCGGAAGTCACCAGATACGCTGAAGACTGCCGTCAGTTGGCTCGGTCTCTGACAAGTGAGGCTCAAGGTCTACAAAAGACTCGACACGACGACGCTCACCGCATAGCTCCTACATTTCGTGCTGGCTCCCTTGTGTGGCTTTGGGTGCCCCCGCACGTTCCTGGCCTGTCTTCTAAACTTCTGGCCCGGTACCATGGTCCGTACCGTGTTATTGACGCGACCTCACCGGTGAATTACATCATCGAGCCATTAACACAATCACCAGATTTGCGCCGTCGAGGACACGAGACCGTACACGTCGACCGTCTCAAGCCCTACTACGACCCCCTCATTGTGCCTACTCCCTGAGTCGCCAGGATGGCTACCCTTCACCCCGGGGCTATTGTAGTGGAGCATACGCACCAACGCGTATGCGCCTTCGGAAGACAACGAAAAGCCCGTGCTCTGCTTGCACGAGAGTTTGTGCCGCCTCTTCCAGACTTGCCGTACGCCCACTTTCCGTTGAGACCTCGCTGCGACTTCTCGGCTCGAATAAACGTCGTCACACTGTGAACAGAAGCAGTTGCTTGCAACGATAGCCACCACTATCGCATTAATGCCAGTTCTAAGAGATTTTGCGTATAATACAAATGTATTGATTGATTGATTGATTGATTGATTGATTGATTGATTGATTGGCTGACTGACTGACCGATTGATCGATCGATTGATTGATATATTTATTTATTTATTTATTTATTTATTTATTTATTTTATTTATTTATTGGTTGATTGATTGATTGATTGCGGTATGTGCGCTTGGTATTGAACGGCATTTATTGGTGAAGCGATGAGGAATAGCTGAACATGCAGATGGTGTCGCTGGCGACAACTTTTCGACTAGCTGACTAGTGTTCATCAGACCAGCAAGTGCTGCTACGATACTGCTACGTTGACTTCACTGCCTTGAACTGTTGTGGCCTCACCAAAGACAAGTCCGCTTGTCAAAACGTTCTGGCGACCTTTCGTATTCATCAAATAACCATCACCTCTCGCACCCATATTCCTTTCAACGTCATTTCTTTGTATTTATGGGTACAGAGTCAATTTACCCCACAAACAGGCGCGAATGGGCGCCCTTTATGGTTATTTTGTTGTTCTTTTCTGGAATAATGGCACAACCCACCCCGAGGCACCGGGCAGGTTGCGAAAAATGATCCTTTTCTAGTGCGGGCTTGGAATAAACAAATAGATGAGAGACAATGAAAAGTATTAGAAGAAAAGCAGGGTAGATGACAAGGCGAGAAAGCAGATGACTGCATTCCTCGGGGCGGTGAGTTTTAAAAGTCAAGTGCGCTTTTCTTTTTCTTTTTTAAGTGAGACCTCCGCATTATTGTGGCGCCTGCGGCGCTGCGATCAAAAATCGATTGGCCACTGCACGATGTGCTATTTCTTCTTCTTTTTTGAAGTTTTGTATGCGTACAGCTAATTTTCTCAAAGTCGAAATAAAAAAAACAAACAAGAGGGAGGCGTCAGACACAAGACTGCAGAATCTGAAAGTCATTTTTAAAAGTGAGGGAGAATAACCTAGGCGAGTAAAACAGCGTCAAGGACTCCTTCAGGGTATTTCGCGCCATTTCGCCAGTGCGGCAAGACGCTCGTCTCGGTGAAAACAGAAACGACGTGCGCAATATTTGAACGCTTCGCTGAGTGCAACTGCGTTATGTGGGAGATTCAAACGAAAACAAAAAAAGCAGCACTTATTCCGCCATTGGGCCAGCGTGTGCGCCAGCAGTCTGATGATGTCCCAACATGGTTACTTCTGTACGAGTGAAGCCACCGAACTAAGAACGTGATAACAAACGAAAAATCAGCAAACTTCAACGATTTGCTCCTGCTTCATCACCGACAGCCAGTGGCGTAGCCAGGCGGTGGCCACTGCAGACCTGTGCCACCTCCCCTGATCTTTTTTTCGCCATGCATGCATAGCGCAAAATAACCACAAAGGTGCCCCCCTTCTCCGAAAAAAATATTCTGCATACAACTCTGCTGAGAGCACCAATTTTTTTTTTTACTTTTGATCAACACCGTCGTCATCTGAAAAGCTGCTGCTTCATCGCGATTCTCTGAACAGCGACCTAACGTTCACGATCTCAGGCGTTTGTTTTATTTTATTTTATTTTGCCAATTCATTAACGTGGAACAGTTGCGATGCCGCTGAAATATAGCGCATTATCGGACATCGCCTAGGCCTGATCACCACTTATTCTTTCGTTCATTGGATGGTGAAAAAACATGGACGTTACTGAAAATATCTGAAACGCATTGAAGCTGAAGAACCCGTCGTAAGATGCCGCTACCGGTTCCACTACTCACTACATGGTACGGGAGTGTCCACACAATCCACCTCTGCCATTCGGGACACAACACAATATAGAAAGGTGGGAGGAAGCTCTGTCCACCTCGGATCCGAAGACCCAAAAGGCCCTCGTGCGAGGACAACGGAACGCGCCAATGGGATCCCGGACTAAGGATCCCAATCACCAGTCTACTCGTGCAGAAGCATCTAATAAACGTTTTACTTTCTCTAGTATAGTCAAAGACTCGAGGAATTCTATATCTGCAAACATGCAAAAATTTAAGGATCAAGTGAAAAAAAAAACCTATCGTTCAAATACGAAGGTATTGCGCGTATCTGTATTTATTATGTCGCATTTCTGTTCTGGAAACAAACTTCCTCGCAAAACTCAGCCACAACTTAGCCAACCTCACGCATTCAACGTCTCAGGCTGCCGGTATTACATGTCCTCGTGCTATTACATCCTTCTCCGAAACCCTGAAAAAAAATGTGCATGGTGAAACCTCATAAAGGGATACAGAGTATACGTGATTTTACACGGAGAATACGGCGGCATCAACGGCATAACATGAACGAGAGCAAGGCGTCCGGCTAACGCCAATTTCAGAAGACAAGTCATGATGTCAAAAATATTGCCACCGCGAGGCCGAGAGGATTTACAGCAGCTCACAGCAAAGCACCAAGCTTCTTTCTTTCTTCTTCTGGTGCAGGGCACATTTTTTTTTTTTTGTGGGCCATAGTGCTTTATATGCTCTAAATCTTAACGACTCGCACGAAGCCACGGAGACCACTGATAACGGTTATGGTACCTCGTCCGAGCACACGCGCGCGAGGTGAATGACAAGATGGGTCGTTGGCGCAAAATGTCTGTCTCCACCGAAACCTGCGTCCCCATCTCCCTTCCTCCTTTTCTCTCTCACCTTGATTGTTTTTGCTGTTGTGCTCCTTGCTGTCGTTGTTTTCCTCGCCACCCGCGAGCGCAAGCCATTGTCTCCGGAATGGGCAAACAAGGCGCCAACGTCGTCATCTCGGCCAGTGCACGGCCATCAATCGCGACCTCCAGTTACCGACGAGCGGGCATAAAAACTTGCCCCGCGCACATTTGGGTCGCAGCTGCGCTTTGTCAAGTTCTCCTCTCTCATTTCGCTCCTTGCTTATATAGTGTACCAGGGTCCGTGTTTGCGTGAAGAAGAGTGGGGAGGCGTAATGGGAAAAGGCCACGGAGAAGAGCAGAAGAACGGTATGCCGGTATTTTCCTCACATTTTCGTGCTTCTTTCTCACTGTTCAGTGATTATATCAAGTTCTTGTTGTTTGTTGGACAGTTATAGCGTCTACGACACCTCGTCCCTCAGCTCTCGCACTAGGCTCTTCTTTGGTCATCCATTGTTGCTTGCTCTCCATCTTCCAGCCTCTTCTTCCTCTCCAGCGTAGCTACAGCCCACAGGGGTCAAATCAATCGTCGCTTCTCTTCTCTCTCGCCATCGCTGGTTCTCCCATCGCGGCACAAACACGCTGCCCCAGCACTGGCGCGGTCTGGTTACGCCAAAGCGCGTTTCACTGTTGGGCACCGCGATGCAGCCAGGAAGCATCCGCTTTCACAGAGGAACCAAGGAGACAGTTTGGCGAGGCAGGTCCCGATTTCTCGGAAACATTTTGTCCTTGTCACATTTTTTTTTTTAAATTAGGCACGTTCCAGGTCCTATAAGTGGAAGCGATGATGTCGAAATACGTCAAGAACGGCGTCACGTGTCGACGTAGCCTGTGTGGGCAATACTGGCGCCTGCCGACGCCAGTAGTCGCCACGCACAGTTTGCGCTTCACTATGTTGAACTTACGGTCAAGTGTGTTCTACACGACTCTGGCTCAAAGCGCCTGTCATTTCTGGTGTATAGTCTTCTTAGTAGCGGCAAACACCCAGGCATACTGTGGGACACGGAATAGAAGCTTGTTGTTGTTGTTGTTGCCCCTTCGCACTGGCACATACCCACTATGGGGGATTGGCCATGAAATCTAGAAGTATCCTATATGAGATATATTAAAAGGTTTATCCTTAATGAAAAAACTAATGATGTAATAGAAAATAATAATTAACTAAAAAGGAATATTAAACTAAACAAATAATTGAAGATTGAATCAAGAAGAGAAAAGGTGAGGTAATACTACAGTGGAAGACAGAAATTTTGAGTAGACCAGACAATCGAGCTTATATCACCCGGTCACAATCAAATGAATATGCAAATTTCATTCAAAATTAGACAAGTGTCTTCAGAAATATATTTAAGCAGGCATTATTATGACATGCGCTTTGATTCTCGAATGAAATTGCATACAGCATCGAATACGCTCCTGTGGCAATGTCCCAAGCTAAAGGCACCGAAACTTAGAACATTATCTGCAGTTAAATTTAAACCTACTGCTTGAAACGGAACAATTAAAAGTCTTTTCCTAATTAATGAATAGTTTTTACATGTTATAAAGTAATGCTCTATTGTTTCCGTTTCTTCACAGAATGGACACAGGGGGGATATCGCCAGACCAGCTCTGTGCAAGTAAAAGTTTAATGGAGGGACACGACATCGAAATTTGGTTAAAATAACTTCTAACTTTTTAGATTGACTCCACTGAGGTTTCCAGGGGTATGTTAGGTGCTGATAGTCCGTATATTTAGTAATATTTTCCATAATATCCGTATAAATAGCCCATTTTCTATATCTGATCGACACTATGTGTTCCGATTCTGGTAGTACCGAGATCACAGGGCCATCAAGTGTGGCTCGAGATAGTGAATCGGCTATTTCATTCAACCGTATGCCACAGTGTCCCGGGACCCAGACTAACTTCAGGAACTTCACATGAGGTGGAACTAATGTTTGTAATGTCGCTAGAGCTCTTGATTGTTCTGAAGCTGTAAGAGTAGTACACAGCGAAAGAGAATCAGTAATTATCATTGCACTCTCTTCGTTTGAAGGAAGTTTTCGTAGCGCTAAAATAATAGCCAGGAGCTCAGCTTCGAAAACCGGAGTGAAGTCTGGTAGTCTTACCGAGAATGACCAACCGAGGTAATCTGAGACGATTCCTACTGCTGCCTTTTCTTTATTCACAGAAGCGTCTGTGGCTATTATGTTCTTTATTTCCGCATGAGCTATGTAGTCTTCTAACCTGTCATTTAAGTAACTCGAAGATTGAAACTTAGATAGTGGGGGAAAAATTTCATCACATTCTATCGTAATATTGTGATTTAATGCTTTGGTTCCAATTACCGATCTGATATCCACCTTTATGCTTTCAAGTTTCTTTTGTACAAAAATAATCTGGGGAGTACGAAAGCGTGGCCAGTGAGCGAGGAAGAAGGCGTCGGGGTCACTAATAAAGGCATATGCAGACCGTCTCGCTGATAAGCCGTAAAATTTCAAGTATGTTTGTACTGTTAAGATACGGAATCGGCAAAGAATAGTTGGTATGCGAGCTTCCTGATATAGTACATTAATAGCGACATACCTGGGGAGTCGCAAACACAACCGTAACGCTTCTCGCTCTAATAGAACTAACGGTTTAATTTTGTACGTAGGGCCACCCGAAAATAATATACACCCAAATTCGAGTATTGGGCGCATGTACATTTTATATATCATTAATAAGGTGTGTCTACGTAACCCATATTTTCTGTTGCTCAACCTTCGCAATAAGCCTGAAGCTCGTTGTGCCTTTGCCACGTTATAGTCTATGTGAGGGCTCCAGTTAAGTTTCTCGTTATAAATAATGCCCAAATATTTGATAGACTCTCATGAAGCTCATCATGAAGCTCTGATGTTGCGTCGTCGTCGTCGTCGTCGTCGTCGTCGTCGTCGTTGTTGTTGTTGTTGTTGTTGTTGTTGTTGTTGTTGTTGTTGTTGTTGTTGTTGTTGTTGTTGTTGTTGTTGTTGTTGTTGTTGTTGTTGTTGTTGTTGTTGTTGTTGTTGTTGTTGTTGTTGTTGTTGTTTAATTGAGCGAACAAATACAAAAAAGGGAAAAGAAGAGGAAAATAGTTGACCTCAGTGTAAATGCCTAGAGTTGCACTAAAGATGAGTCAGAATAGGTTAGAATAGGTGTGTTTTATGTTACTCTTTCTCTAAGACTTCAGTGGATTACCATCATGCCACTGCTCCCAGCGTATATATTTATTTATTAGTAGTAGTAGTAAGCACATAATCTGATTCTGTACACACGAAAAAAATGACAATCGTGCTTTTATAAATCATTATGCATTCGCAATGTGTCGCCCCGCGAAGTCGCTTTTTGTTTGTGAAAGCAAACGCCTGCAAAAATAGTTAAATACTTAAACACGAAGCATGTAAACCGAGGAAATAACCTTGTTGTATTAACTCTTGTAAGTCTTCTAGGCCTTAGATTTTGTTTGTGCACACACTTTATGCTTGCCTAGGTCTCAGGTTTTTCTTCGAGTATAAAGTGTCACTTTGAACGTCACCTTTATGGTCTTTCGGCCACTGCTTGAAAATAAAGACAAGTAAACAGCACCTTTAGCACGCTTTACAAACTGCGCCTGGAAGCGTAAACAAGCGCTAGTGGTGCTCGTGAATGCGTCGAGTCTCACTGGGTGCACTACGCTTCTTGCATGAGCGCACGCATGAGGCGTTACAGCTTACAGCCTCAAGTATTTTTGTGCTCAAACCGTAAGCACCTAAAACTCCGTCGCGAAAGTTTTAGTTCCCTCAATCTAGTTTCGTTAACAGCTGAAATGGGAGTTCTGAAACTACCTCTTGTTTCTCTCTTTGTTTTTTTTAATTATTTTTAAACTGTCACAATCTTATCTTCGCCTGCCCATTGTCTTTCTTTTTGTTGTAAATCCCGCTGTTTCGTGATGAATCATCTCCAAGAAGCGCAATATGGCGCGACAAGAGAGTTACACACTAACTTTGTAAACGCGACTGCATAACGACCCGCACTGCGAAGTTCGATTTATTGAATGCATAAAGACGAGGTCGGTAAGTTGACCGTGTACGTGTGTGCCTCAAGGCATTCAGTTTACGTGAGATGGTTGTTCCAGCCCACACTTAGGCACTTCCGCTCCCCAGCAACATGACCGTTCCACGTCCCAACTCCGAGGCACGGACCACCTCCTTGCTTCCAGATCAATACCTATTACCTTACCAAATACGATATAATATTGTGATGTATAACTTATATGTATAACTTATAATATCAGCTGCATAACGCTTTCCAATCAGTGAATAGTGTTAATTACAAAATGCGAAACTCACAGTGGTTGCATGCGCGCGAAGGCTACGACAGGGAGTTTCTCACATAACCTCGAGCAAGAGTCTGTTGACTTACTTTATTTCCTAAGTCGCCGTGAATAATTAGTACGAATATGAAGAGCAGAAATCTTCTGCTATCTCGGATCCCGAACCGTCCACGTATTGTCACAAGTCTTTAGAGGCCTTTGATAAATCGTCAAGTGGCTGGCTCTCAAGCGAATAAAAAGCACGCGATCTTTCCAGGACGAGAGCCGCTCTTGCCTTCGACACAATACGTACAGGTGGCAGTATGTACCTTTTTAAAATAGCGTCATCTGAATTTGTGTTCACGGGCCTCACTTACGAGGATATGTCAATAATAAAGAGCGGAATCTGTCAGCGAAACTAGACGACGAAAAATGGTTACATCAGCAAAAGGAGCTTTTTTTTTTTCATTTTCAGCTTCTTCCTGGGTTTAGAACAGAAGTCAAAGGAACAAGAGAACACGGCAATGGCCAGGGCTTGTCATCCTTCATGCAAGAAACGTACAGCCGTCGCTGATAGTGCCATCTGTGCTCCACATCGGCACCACGGCGGTACACAACGCGTCCTCCAACGGACGCATCATCATTCCCACTCAGAGTAAACGAAGAAAACAAAGCACAGGCACCCCCAGTTCTCTCGTTAATCGTCATTCATCTATGTCTACCTTTATCTTTTTTTGTTTGTTTGCGTGAGCGCGAGTGGCCGAAAGACAGCTGTTTGTAAACTTACATTCGTGACGCTGGCTTTGCCCATGCACGTCCTCCATTTTTCTTTCTTTGGGGCTTGCAGTTCATTTCTATCCATCTATCCATCTATCCATCTATCCATCTATCCGTCCGTCCGTCCGTCCGTCCGTCCGTCCGTCCGTCCGTCTGTCTGTCTGTCCGTCCGTCTGTCCGTCTGCCCGTCTGCCCGTCTGCCCGTCTGCCTGTCCGTCTGTCCGTCTGTCTGCCTGTCTGTCTGTCCGTCTGTCCGTCTGTCCGTCTGTCCGTCTGTCTGTCCATCTGTCTGTCTGTCTGCATTAGCCGTTTACTTAATTTGCGTATTTCTTCGCTGCGAAGCCAAAAAACAAACAGAGCAGCCTACCTCAACCTCTCCGCAGCAACCTTAGTACGTACAGCAGAACGGAACAAATGACATTAACGGCGCACGAAAGATGGCCAAATAAAGCAGGGATCACATTACCGTCCCTACTGGCCATCTGCGAAAGCGAGCGCCAGGCCGTAGAGGTTTGTCTAGCTTCGAAGCCCCACCATTTATCAACTCCGCGTGTTCCGGAGCTGTCAGGAGATAATCCTTGCGAGAATACACCGGGGATTAGGCAGACTGAGACGACTGCCGACCGTAGACTTCCCGTTTTTCCCCATTCCACAATTCTCCCCTGTTATCGCGTCGCTAATGCAGAAAAGGGCAGACTAAAAATGAGACGCAAAATGAAGAAAACAGATGTCAAAATATCATGCAAGAACAAACGACGTTTCTGCGCTGAAAGCACGTTTTCACTTGAGACTGCCGAACAATTTTTGGAACAATTGCTTTCTACGAGATCGGACATACGTGAGTCCCAGAGAAACATACATAAAGCAATAAGTTGTGGGTATTCGCTGACAAAAGCTTTGCAGTCGTTTATCAAGAATGCATTGGCGGAATGATGCGGATCAATTGCGGCCTAATCCTTCCCGTCTTTCATCATTGTGCTTGCACCTGAACCACGGTGTATAAGTTGTGTGTGTGCGCGTGTGCTTGTGTGTGTGCGTGTGCGTGTGTGTGTGCGTGTGTGTGTGCGTGTGTGTGTGTGAGAGAGAGAGAGAGAGAGAGAGAGAGCGAGAGAGACGAGAGCTACACTGGTCATATTCTCGCCGTTTCGCTGTGGCCGGTGGCTGAACCATGAGCAGAGCCGTTGCCTAGTAACCTCCGCAGCTGGCAGCGCCGCGTCATCTGGCATATATATAAGAGGTGGCTCGGCGGGATTCGTCGGTGGTTACGGAAATCGAGTCGGAGAGACTGAAAGAAGCCAGGCTTCGTCGTCGGAACGAAACCAAAAGGAGGCAGCGAGCCGAGTAGACGGACGAAGAACGAGCCACACGCTTGGAGAAGCGCAACCGGGCAGAGAACCAAGCTAAGCAATAAGATTAACCGTCCCTCTGGCTACGCACACACAGGCGTAACTGAGTTAAGCAGCAGTCTTTTTTTTTTTAAGGACCAAGGTGTGGAAATCGAACCGGCGTCCTCTTGCCGAGGCGCGCAATGTCACTGCCACCAAAACACAACGACTGGTCCCAATATTAAAAACATGAAAAATCTAGAAAAGTTTTTCTATTAAAAAACAGAGTTATATCAAAGGAAGCGTGCTGTAAGATCAAATTATTAGATTTGAATGCGTGAAGTTTAACCACTGAAAATTTCATTTCATTGTATACTGAAAGAGTCCCGAAAAACGAAAGAGCAGAGCTTTGAGTGCACTGTATCTTGAATGACTACAGTAATACTTAAATTAAATTTAATATTGATTGACTTTTTCACGACGTTTAGGCTCCTAGTCCGCGGCGTACGAAAATAGCGCTCGCAACCAGTGCCTTCCCGTATGAAGTAGCGCCAAAAAACCGATATCCCCGTCAAAACAAACCCAAGCATGTGTCCTGGGATGTCCGAGAATACAGTAAACGCAGACGGGGAAGCAATTCACCGAAACGATTCATTTGGAGGGTCCGTATTCATCGAACAATAAAATACATGAAGTTAAACACGAATATGTGGACTACACTTGGTGGCTGGTTGATTATCATATAAAAAGACCACCTGCAGATGTTGGGTGTTTAAGTTACTGTAGTGACACAAATAAAGGCCAGTCATGCAACGAGAAACTAATAGGACACAAAACAAGCAGCTGTATTCGCAGCAACCATAAAATGATAAGATAGATAAATAAGTGCAATAAAATCCCAAAACACTATAAACATGTGATGTAATGTTAATGTAATGTAATGAAAATATGTAATATAATACGAAAGAAAGCATTGCGGTATAATTTAATCGACAATAGGCTTTGGTGAGATTGCAACTGAAGAACTTGGGTCAAACTGAGTAACTTTATATATTTGTAAATCAGGAAACGGAAACTTGCTGATGAGGTGAATGGAAAAAATAATTTAGCAGGGATTCCAAGGTGCGCCAAGAAATAAATTGCACAGTTTCTCCCGACAGGTGACGCATCGAATGCAACAGCAACGCAATGGACGACTGGACAACGTAACGTTAGTATTTCGGTCGTCCCTGTAGATCGCCGTAAACATTCGCTTGCTCATCAAATTAACGAGGGCATAGGCAATCGCGAACAAATCTGCTGCCAACAACCTGCCTCTTTGATGCCAGGTTATGTTAGAACATAGCGTACATTTGGCGTTAAACTGCCCGACCCCCCCCCCCCCAAAAAAAAAGAAAGATAAAAAGAAACGATCAAGAGATAAGCCGCTATTGATTCATCCACAAACGTGGGCTTGAAAATTGACACGACTAATCGCAACACTCAATATCAGCATTATGTTTTACGAAGGTGGCCAAAAGATCGTCCAACAACACGCCTATACGAGCGATCTTATTTTCCATACGTAGTCGCCGCCCTGCTGGGGCCGCTGAACGAACGACTCGTCAGCATACTCAGCGCAATTAACTTAAGCTCATTTGCGTAGTCGTGAACGAGTGAACGTGACTGTACAACCATTCTTTACTGCACACAATTACACTGTAATGGTGTATTATGGTGTGTTGCCGCTAGATAACGCAAGTGTTGACATCCTGTATGTGGCAATTCAGCACAGAAAGGCGCGCATGCACAAGCTCACGACAGCCACACAACGTACACAGCGCAACTCCAACGCAACCATTAATATGTTTGTCGCTCGCAAACACAGATTCCGAAAGCATTCTTCTGTTTTGCATTAAAACAATGAACAGGAAAGGAATAACATTTCGCAGAATACACAGAACGAACAAAGGCCGGTGCAGATCAGAAGCAGTTTTGGTTGCCACATAAAAGTCAAACTGATCAACAAATGTCACCTGGAAATGAGTTTGTAAAGAATCCAGGGAGAGTTTGCAAAGTGTGGCGCACGTTTCTCTTATTTTAAAGCCATAAAAACCTTTTCGCGATGCTTCGAACCACGCAGAAAAGGCACTTATATTTTGATGGGTGAAACCAAGCGCAAGTACACCAACCAAACTGGCAATTTCCTGTGACCACGGTCTCATAACATGCCTTTGAGGTGCATGCGATACCGATTGTGTGTATAGCAGAAGCGTACATATATAGGCACATACAGTCACAGGCAACCATGTTCCTTTTTTTTTCGTTCTTTCTTTCTTCCTTTCTTTTTCTTTCTTCCTCTCTTCTTTTCTTTCTTTCTTTTTTCTGCTTTCCTTTCTTTTTTGTGCACTTCTTTTTTGTCTACCTGCTCCACTTGGAGAAGCGGAAATCAATTCTCTGCGCCGCTTTAAGTCACCAGATAAATTATCTGACTTCGATGCTACTGTACTTTGCTCGTTTTTCTTTTTCCTCTCTGTCTCTCTTTCTGTTTCGCTGCCTGTTTGAAGCGTGTGCGACATACAAACCAAACTTTAACCACGCGAGCACGTAAAAAGATGTTCCACGTTTAGTATCCTGTTTCGTTTTCAATGACCGGAATAATTTTCTTCCCTCTGTTTCTCTCTTTCTCTGAGGTGTATTCATTCAAGGTAAAAAATAACAGATAATTCTCGATACCAATCATGAACGCAAAAAAAGGTGGACCCGCTCACGAGAGAACAAGTGAGAGAGAGAGGGACGAACAAAACGAAAGGTGGGGAATCGCTCCATGCGCTACATCTGTGCTTCTTTCGAGTAACGTCATTATTTTCGTCGCAAAACATCGTTTAGGATGCAGGAAAGCTAAAAAATAATGCCCTAGAAACTTCCTCGCAGTCGATATTGATACTCGTGACGTGGCTCCAAATACTATCCCATCGAGCTGCTCGGTCGCTTTTGCGTTTCTCACCTCAGAAATTGTCATTTTAAATGAAAATGTGGGGTTAAGAGATAAATAAAGAGAGGAGGAATTAATTCGAAATAAAGAGAAAAAAGAAGGACCGAAACTCATAAAAGAAGAAGAAAAAAAGAAACGCGCAAAGAAAAAAGGAGACGACTGAAGAGAAACAAAGAAAGCTGCTCGATTCAAACACCTGTTAATCTTAAAAATCAACGAAACGTCGCTTCTACAATCTGAAGAATTTCGCCACTTGCAATTCACATGGAACACCACAAAATGCCTTTCCCGTCAATGTGAGATGACCCTCACAAGCTTTCGCTGAAGAGTTCCTCTGTTAAATTTTTATCTCAACAAATCAGGATTTTCATTAACCTATGTGTAGTTTGCAATGAACCGGAAACAATAGATCACTTTCTTCTCACATGCCGCCGCTTCGCCTCACTGCGCCGAATAATTCTTGAAAGACTGATTGGTATGCTCGGATTGCCAGTCAATACATCCACCCTGTTATCGTTTGGAGCCAGTCAGTTGGGTGTGGGCCGCAGCGCTATTCTGTCAGCGCTCCATAAATTCATTCAGGCAACCGGAAGGATACGCTGCTAGTGGTACTGCCAGATATATCCAATTCTTTCTCCCCCTTCCTCATTCTTGTTAATTTGTTTTATATAATCTGGTTTATCGCATTTTCCTGCAATTTTTCACGTTTTTTCAAAGGAACATTATTATTGTTCCTATCTAATTTCTCTTTATTTTTTGCGTTGTAAAAATGATCTATTATGAGGTACAGTGTGGCCAATCCCCCATGTGGGTATGAGCCAAGATCTCCTAGGAGACAAGACAAGACAAGAAAGCTGCTCAGCTGCGCACCTCTGTCAGGCTTGACACCACAAGTGCGAAGCTGCATGCCTTTATATGTCTTTATTCTTGCAGCAATACAGAGTTAGGTTACCGGGGCAATGTTGCTTCGTTTCACTCGACGCGTTTAGGGATGACTTACTGCTCTCCCAACGTTGAGTACCAAGTACTCAAAATCGTTAAACATTTTTTTTCTAAACATGCGTCGTTAATTGTTCGTGTTTTCTGGAGGGCCATGCATGCTGGATTTCACGGCCTTGGAGTAAATCCCTTCGTTTCATCTGGCCGTTGTTCTCGAGGCCACTTCGCCTGCCTTCTCGTTGTTGCTGGTGCCTACTGTCTTTGGTTCAATCGCTGTGAGGTGATTGCAGCAGGTCGTCGCCGCCGCGCTCTCCTCTTCCCGATTTCGGAGCGACTGTGTAAAGAGCTGCTGTCTGTTCTGTCAAAGGATTGATTGATATGCGGGGTTTAACGTCCCAAAACCACCATATGATTATGAGAGACGCCGTAGTGGAGGGCTCCGGAAATTTCGACCAACTGGGGTTCTTTAACGCGCGCCCAAATCTGAGCACACGGGCCTACAACATTTCCGCCTCCACCGGAAATGCAGCCGCCGCAGCTGGGATTCGAACCCGTGACCTGCGGGTCAGCAGCCGAGTACCTTAGCCACTAGACCACCGCGGCGGGGCTGTTCTGTCAAAGGAGCTCTTCTTCCTCGGCGAAGAGGAATTCCTTCGGCACTGGTCCTGCCCATTTGTGCTCCTCTGTGAGTGACACGTAAAGCTTGTCTTTATATGTCTTAATTGTTTTTGTTTTTTGTTTACCATGTGATGTACATATGTACATATCTTTTTGTAACACATGTTTGTGTCCGCGCATGTTCTGTTCTGTGTAGATGTAATGTTGTAATGTTATTACTGTCTACTGTCTCTGAAAATAAATGTCTCTAACACACTTCGATACCTTGACGCGAGAACAAAGCAAGTACGCTCTGATGAAACTACACGCATAGCTATTAAAAGATTAGTGTCCCGTCGTTCCTATGAAGCCCTAACGAAGTCAACTGTTTGTACGAGCTTCGTACAAGTCTGTCTTTCCTTTTTTTGCCTTTTTCTTTCCAGGCGTTCCAGTGCAATGCGTATAGTTCGTACTTCCGGATGCCTGCGGTCTTATCGCATTACCTCGTCACGCGGGAGATGCGAGCTGCGCGGCCCGATTTCGACCGCAGTGCCAGCAAGCGCAACAGACGTCAGCACTTACCCACATAGACACAACGTATTGTAGCGCAGTGTTCTTGCCGCCTATTTGTTGACACCTGGAGATATGACACGAACACCCAGCAGACTTTACAGACATTAATGACTGTTCGCCTAGTTGGTATTTGCCTAATGACATGCTTCGGCCGCAAATAACACAAACACAAGCAAAGAAACACACAAGCCGCTTGCCCTTGTCCTTGTATGTTCCTTTACTTGTGTTTGTGTTATTTGCGGCCGAAGCATGTCATTTACAGACATTCTTCTAAATCGATTTATCTGGCTTAAGTTTTCTGAATTAGATCATTTTTTGTCGTTGTTTTTTTTACATTTGTATACCGCATAAGTTTCCAAAAAATAAGGTTGAAGGTTGCAGCACTCACTGCAGCCTGTTGCATATACGGCGCGACTCTCCTACGGGCTTTCAGCAAGCATCTGACACCACGTCAGAAACCAAACAGAAAATACCATTCGAAGTCACCGCAGAGCAAACCACCCAATAGGGTGACACGGGCTCAAACACGGATACCCGATCGCGGGTGGTCATTGCCGAGTTTGAAGTCAATGACAACCGTGCGCCAAAAGAATAACTGTTTTTGCTGAAGTGAAAACACACAGTAAGCTACTGGGACAGCCTTTAGGTTTCCACCGCGCATGTTTTACCCCACATATCCTCAGCGAATGCGGAGCAGTCTGTGTCTCTCAAATGGGAACAAAACACCTTGCTGAATAAAAGATAACACTGCCACACCACAAAGCTGCTGAAGAACTCAAAGACATCATCAATAGTTAGAAAAAAAATAGTTGCGTCAACGTTTACTCGACGGCGCGAACAGATAAAGTGGCACACCAGAAACGTTTAAGGTTCCCGCATGTCCCCCATATGATGCGTATCCAAGGCCCAATGCAATGTTATGAACCCTCACGTTATCACGCAGAAATTCATATAATCACATATGATGATTATGTCACCAGGCATGTCAGTTCCGAATGGCACACGAAACAATACCAGGAAAACATAAACCGAAACACAAGCACGCTGAGACAAATAATGCGATCATGCAAGCATGAGCGAACGAGTAGGCCTATATCCACGAAAGAGTAAACTCTCGGCTTCATATAAACAAGCAAACAAACAAAAGGACGCTCATAGTTTTAACAATAAAGCAACGCTGTCCTCATTTACTTGGACACAAGCTATACGCTATATAGAGAGACTCCGTATAGCTGCGGCACACGGAGACTCTGGCGTAGATATTGAACCCCCTACTACGCCAACACTGTCCGTACACATAAAGAACCGAAAATAGAGTAAAAAAGAAACGACATAGGCAAAAAAGACATGGAATAAAGACATGCAAGTAAGAAAACAAAGCAAACACGCACAAGCGCCATCTACAGGCTTTAGTAAATAAGATAAATCATTTTCTTTTTATTCCGAGGTTTGCAACACGAAACGGTACTTCACTCGCACTCTGTTGGAAAGAAGACACCTAATACACCGGATCTCATGCA
Organism: Rhipicephalus microplus; assembly: GCF_013339725.1. Lineage (NCBI taxonomy): Eukaryota > Metazoa > Arthropoda > Arachnida > Ixodida > Ixodidae > Rhipicephalus > Rhipicephalus microplus. Next base: position 320,067,845 of record NC_051165.1, read on the forward strand.
AACTTAGGAAGTCAATGACTGCTCCGCACTTTGTTGCAAATAACCATAACATAAACAGGCCGAAAACGAGCAAAGTATTTTCTCCCAGGCGGTGAGAGCTCGATATTGACTTCTCCTGCGCATGTGACATTAAGGTAAAATAGTAAAAAAAGGAAGCTCAACAAAGCAATTTGACTCTCGGTCGGGTTCACGTATCGACTAAGCCGGAAACAAAGCACTGCGGTACTCGAGCTGAGGAAACGGAATGCTGCTTGCTGCTCACATGCCCAACCAAAAAATAAGGAAAACAAGAATAAAGAGTTGAGATCAAGAGTCGACGATTGCCGTTTCCTATAACGCTGTCGAATATTGTTCGTCTGGAGCGCTGATTAAGGAACCCTCACAACGGCGCTGTAAGCGATAAACACTATGAGAGCAGGTGAAAGCCTTCTTTCTGGATCTGAGCTTATAGGGGCTGTAAATGGTGAATAACATGCAAGCTCAATACGCTAATGCTGAGAAGAAGCTACTCATATTGCCTGAGAAATGGCGTCTGTCTGTGCTTCAAATAAGTGTACGGTTTTAATTTACAGACTCGTGAATCATTTTTTTGTGATGGGTAAAACCTGTGGCGAATTTTTTCATTGTCAATAACATTGTCTAAACCCGAAGGTTGCTTCTGTGATGTCATAAAATCGGAGTCTTCTGAA
>NC_051165.1:320071033-320101033 GCF_013339725.1 Rhipicephalus microplus
CAGGCAGTGCAAGCGGAAGGTCGTCACCGGACCGGGCGCTGAAGATGGGCCGTTGGGTTCCGGACCCGAGCCTACAGGACTTCCACCGGCCGGGGCCTCCTGCTGTCGGGTTCCCGCTCCAAAGGACCGTGGCCATCCGGTCCTGAACTCCTTTCCAGGGCCTGCGGACTTTGGTTCCGGCAGGCGAGCTACAGCCGTCGGGCTCCGGGCCCGAGCTGTGCGCCCAGCTGCTTGACTAGGTCGACCCTAGTTCCCGGACGCGTCGCCACCAGCCTGCGTTCTCCCCGTCTCCGACGTGTCCACGCTCCTCAAGCCGAAACCATCACGATTTGGTAGGGCTTTTCGACGTGTCGCCAGCAGCCAGCGTTCCCTCGTCCTCGTCCAGCCCACGCATTGACGCAGGAGTCACGGCGTTCCGGTTTCTCATCACCGCCGAAAACCAACTTGTGGGTGAGACTGCACCGATACTCTTGCGCTACTCCCATCACTCAGCCCCTTTCGAACGTTAGGTTTAGTTACTGACTTTGAACGTTCTTGTTGGGTGTTTACAGATGTGTTTCGTCATGTCCAGTCAACTGTTTATTAAGTGTTTTGTTTTGTGAGGAATCTTTGCCTTTTTACTTTTCAATTAAACTTTTTGTGTGTTTCTTGGAAACCGAACGGCTTTGTCCTTATTAACAAAACTCTCTGAGGCTCAGCCCGGGAGAAAAACAAATCAGCAACAAGAACCCTGCATCACAAATTGGCGTCCGCGACAGGACAAAGTCGTTTGTTTTTCCAGTAGATTTTTTGACGCGGTTAACACGATGACGAACACGTGGGAGTTAATTGAGTTGGCGGATAAAATGGGACTGACGGGAGCGGAGTTTAGAGTATGGTACGAGGAGCGGATGGAGAGGGAGCGTGAGCAACGGGCTGCAGAACGAAAGGCGGCGAAGGAAAAGCTTGAATTGGTGCTTAGAGCTAAGAAGGAGGAGCTAGAGCGCGTAACGCGTGAAAATAAAGTGTTGCTAGAGCGTCAGACACGCATACTGAAGCAGCAGCTCCAATTAGAGAGGGTGGACTTCGAGCGGTGACTCGAGCTTGCGATGGCGAAAAGGGGGCAGCTGGCGATGCAGAAGGTCGAGCAAGCGGTGAATGTTTGCTCCGATAGCAGCGTTTGCTGGAGGGAAGTCGATTCCTGCAAGGTTGGCCTCGAGCCTCGCGACAGCCTTACTTCGGAGCGAGAAGCTCAGATAGAGGAAGGCAGAGAGGTGGACAGCCAAGAAGGCAGGAGTCATGAGGAGTTTGTTGAAGCGACGGAAAGCTCCTCTGGCTGGGAACATATTACTTCCGTTAGCTGCTTGGGGACCTCTGAGAGGCCAAGCACCTATGAAGAAGAGCGCCTGGATATGGGCGACCTAGAAGCTGTGGAAAATGTTGTGGAGCAAAGCTTCGATAGCAGGGAACAAAGACGCTCCATTCAGAATGAGGTGTGTATCAGAACGTCGCAGAGGCCGAGCACATTTCGGGAAGGGGTAGGGCTACCTCTCAATAGCTCCATGGAAGGAGCGCTAGAACGTCATTGGGAAGATGGCAGCGAATGCCATGAAGGCTCTGATATAGTGGCCACTGATTGTTTTGTACCGACAGAGGTAGCAGCAGGCACCACGTCAATGGTCCTAGACCATACGTATATCTCACTCAGAGAGAGAGGGGATTCTAGTTCACAGGATAGCGTAACTGCTATTTGTCCGAGAAAACACGATGGGAGTGCTGAAGCACTCTTCAAAATAAACAGTATCGAATCGGAGGTGGGCTCGATGGTAGGTATGGAGAATGCCAGACAGGGTCTTGAACCTGAGAACGTGATTGGTTTTGAACCTATAATTAAGTCCACTCAAGATGAGCTGTATAATGACCGAGCACAACGGCATCCCTTCTCAAGAATCCAGGAACCTCACACGCTTGTCGGAGCGTTTGGGCTTGCTGAGGGCACCCCGAGCTTGTGTTCATTAGATGGTGAACTAAAAGAAAGCATTTGTGTGAGAGATTGTGGCATTTGGACATTCGTGTCTCAGTGCGTTTCGTGTCGACGCCGACGGCTCGAGACCGCGCCCTGTTCCTCTGTGACCGGTAAGCGTTCATGTGGCCGGCGGGGGCGCAGACACGCGTTTCAGCGAAAGTGCATAAAAGCATGTTTGCCACAGTTACTTTCGAAACGTGCGAGAAGGGCAGTGCGTCTGGTTTGGGACGCGATAACCTGAGTGTAGGGTTAGAAAACCGGTAGCTCTTTCTGGACTTCGACTTTTAGATGCGGACACAAGTAGCTTTGTCCATAGTCGATTTTGTAGTAAAAAGGTTTATTCCGGGTTTCAGAACTTTTAAATGCAATTGGGTGAATCTAAAGTTTAAGTGTGGACATTTGGACGATGTAGCGAACTGTAGCCCGGTGATGTGTTGAACTGCGTGGTGCAAATATGTGGTTTAATTGTGACGTAGTGCAGAACGCGCACTCATCGGCAGTTTTTTTTTTCTAAAAAAAAAAAAAAAAACTTGAATAAAAGGGGGGCGTATGTGATGTGTGGTGCGCGTTCAAAGTGCGCGCCTTCGAAAAGTGCGCGTCACGAAAAAAAAAAAAAAAAACAAAAGGAGAAATACCAGAGTGCACGTGCGGTGCTGCTTAAACAAGAATGACGACGTTAAAGAGCGTCAAGCACGAGGATGCGTGGCAGGACGTGAAGTAAACAAAAGGTAAAACATCCAATGGGCAGCGAACACGGAGATTTCAAGGCCCAATGGCTTGACACCACGAAACAGCAGTATCTCCAATGAGAACGAGACAAGTGGGCCAGAGCTGAAGCAGGAGCCTGGGGGGACCAGAGCAAGAGGAATTCGAGGCAGGCAGTGCAAGCGGAAGGTCGTCACCGGACCGGGCGCTGAAGATGGGCCGTTGGGTTCCGGACCCGAGCCTACAGGACTTCCACCGGCCGGGGCCTCCTGCTGTCGGGTTCCCGCTCCAAAGGACCGTGGCCATCCGGTCCTGAACTCCTTTCCAGGGCCTGCGGACTTTGGTTCCGGCAGGCGAGCTACAGCCGTCGGGCTCCGGGCCCGAGCTGTGCGCCCAGCTGCTTGACTAGGTCGACCCTAGTTCCCGGACGCGTCGCCACCAGCCTGCGTTCTCCCGTCTCCGACGTGTCCACGCTCCTCAAGCCGAAACCATCACGATTTGGTAGGGCTTTTCGACGTGTCGCCAGCAGCCAGCGTTCCCTCGTCCTCGTCCAGCCCACGCATTGACGCAGGAGTCACGGCGTTCCGGTTTCTCATCACCGCCGAAAACCAACTTGTGGGTGAGACTGCACCGATACTCTTGCGCTACTCCCATCACTCAGCCCCTTTCGAACGTTAGGTTTAGTTACTGACTTTGAACGTTCTTGTTGGGTGTTTACAGATGTGTTTCGTCATGTCCAGTCAACTGTTTATTAAGTGTTTTGTTTTGTGAGGAATCTTTGCCTTTTTACTTTTCAATTAAACTTTTTGTGTGTTTCTTGGAAACCGAACGGCTTTGTCCTTATTAACAAAACTCTCTGAGGCTCAGCCCGGGAGAAAAACAAATCAGCAACAAGAACCCGCATCACACGTCCGTGACATCTGTGTGAGGCCGCAAACGCGCTGTTTAGTTCTCCAGAAAAAAGAATGGCAGCATATCCACGGGGTGAATGATGGAGAGTGGGGCGAAGCGTCCATCCGTCCATTCGTTCTTGCTTCCGTCCGTCCATGCGACCATCTGTGTAACCGTCCATGCGTTCATCCGCCCGACCATGCGTGCGCCTGCTCGTGCGTCCGCACGTCCATCCATGCGTCAGTCCCTGCGTTCGTTCATGCATCCGCCCTTGCGTCCGCCCATGAGTCCATCCGTCCGTGCAGGCATCCATGCGTCCGTCCATGCATCTGTCTGTGTGTCCGTTCGTCCATCTAGTCAACACTCCATGTAGCACCATCTCGCATCATTTCATCATATATTCCGCATATAGAAGCACCGCCATCCAGCGGACATTTCAAGGACTAAACGAGAGGTGGCACACGCACACTTTCTTACGGTTTCCGCTTCGTGTCTACTTCCCACCTTTAACCACCTCGAGTTCATGGTATATACGAGTACACTGTATTCATGGCACTGCGGCCCAATGCTCGCTAAACCTTTCTAAAACCAAGGAGGTTATGCCCAGCGAGTATAACGTAGCAACCCTTTCTTGTCAGATAGTGCTCAATGTACATGCCGATGGCTGCTAATGGGGAATGAGAGACTGGAGAATTCGGGTTTTAGATAACGCGCACGCTGCGAATATTTCATTGCTCAACAACGCACAGGAGAAATCTCCCAGCGGCACCACCTTGCAGGTCAATGCGTAAGACTGGTTACGCACTACGACGAGGGACGAACGGGTGCCGCTTTAAGAAGCTTCGCCCCTAAAAATTTACTCGTCATGTAACACTAAAATGCACACCGAACGATTGAAATGTTTCTCTCATTAATAATTTTCATGTTCTGAACGCGTTAATCATGCCGAAAGCAACCGCGAACTGCTACTTCCAGAGCAACATGGATGTTCGGAAGCTCCACCACAGTAGCTTTCGCTCCTATGTCAAGATAAGTTGGCACAACCACGAGGACATGCGACAAAAAGAAGGTTAACAATATAATAAACCAAATTACTTGTTTCATTAAGACAATTAGCGAAAATGCTCTCTTTGCTTAAAGAACAAGCGACCAAAACGAAGTTGCGTACCAAGAGTGAATGTGCCTCATAGTTCTCGCAAAGATTAAACACACGCTCGTTCAAATGATGCAAGCGGGGCTTGAACTACTGTTCGGGTCATTGAAGTTGACTTGCGGATGGTCACAGTAAGTGTGCTTTGATCTGCGTTGCTAGTAAGTGTGCACTTTTAAGCGTGGTTTAGCGCGTGCATTCACATACGCCCGGCCCAGGGCGAAATTTTTGCCGATGCTGCGAGTGTAAGGCCTTATAGTCACGGCGTTCAGCTTTCACCCAGTACAGTGCCGACTATCCTAAATTGTTAACCACTTTTTTTTAAAACAGCCATTCTTGAACAGGGATGTAAAAGGACGGCTCAGCTTTGTGCCATAGTTGAGTACGAAGTACTCGAAATTGTTAACCACTTTTTAAACACAAGTTTCTGAATCGCTAGTACTTTGTTTAAATACACAAATGATATGCTTTCATTTATTCAAAGTTCGAGAATTAGGTACTGGGACAGCGTATTGCTCTCCTGTAGTAGTGTACATTGTACTCTAAATCGTCGAACATTTGTCCTAAACACTCCTATAGAGTACGAAGTACTCAAAACTGTTAAACACTCTTGTAAACAGGTTTTAGTTGTTCGCTGTGCAACTATATAGGGCAGCGTATTGCTCTTCCGTACTCTAAATCTTCGAACATTTGCTCTAAACACATTCTAATAAGGGAACTAAGTTTTTTTTCTAAGCAGTAACCAGGGCAGCTTATGGTCTCCCATATAGAAGAGTGCGCATCGTCCTCTGAAGCGTCCGCCATTTATTCTAAGCATCACATATTTACGGACGGTCCGGCAATCGGTCATAATAGGTTGCATATTGATTTATGTAATCCACCCTTTCTTTTTTTTTCCTTCTTAACACGTATCCATGTCATAACCTGGAGAACGACACTTTCTAAAAATTGTTCTTCACCATTGCCGTTATCGACCATCTATCTACATACTTCGTTTCGTGGCCGCACAAGGGTGTATGTAATTTAGTAGCGAAACTTCCATAGAAGCTTTTGTATCCAGTTGTTGGCGGCTCGTTGCCACCGCCGCCATCTACGTGTGGACGGGACAACTAACAGCTAACGAAAAATAAAAGTGATAAAATATGACGTCACAACCAGAAGCGGTACCAATGTCGTGCTTTTCCTACATGGCGCGAAATTGAATTTTTTTCTTGATTGCGGACCTTTCACGTGACCTTAATAGTAAGCAATTTTATTGCGCCTTATAGCTCGCTAATTGCGTGTGCAAGAGAAAAGGAAGATCAACATGAAAAATTGGGGAAGTAAAGTTGTTTTATTAGCAAAATGGTGCACTTGCAATACACACCGAAAACTTCACAGACGGAATCGCGACACAACTCTTCACGAGCACAAGAGCATAACAGTTCGAAAACTTGCGTCGCACAATCGTGGTAAACCACTGCAGCGAGACAGCAGCCTTGAGAATATCACTTTGGCAACCATAGTAACGTCTCGTTGATCAGGATGGCGCATTCACTGTCACCAAAGGCGGGGGCGTGCCGGCCGCGTGCCAGCGAAGGCAGTCGAAGCGGTATACACATTCTCTGAGGCAGTTCAGCTCGAAAATGTCGCGCCAGAAAACAACACATAAGGCAATAAATAAACTATGGAAGGTACACACGAATCCACCACGCAGAAGTGAGCGATGCCTCGTTGACCCGGCAATGCACCGAACTAAACACAAGCTCTGATAGCAGATTGCTTGGATACGCCCCCACATTTATGGCACTCCGCGAAAAATTTGACGCAATCAATCATTTATACAGGCGTTACATAAACCTTAAAGAAATCGACTTATATAAAATTACGACTATTTGAGAAAAAAAAGTTATATTGAATTTTTAGTATTGGTTATTTGTCACCTTCTCACTTATAGTCGCGCTTCAATCGGCGTAGGTTGTCGTGATGCCAGTGGCAATAGGTTTGCGACGCTCTTTGTTCTGAGTTTTGCGACACATATGACTTGACCAAGGCAGCGCTTTCCTGCAGCATGGCCACTCATCGACGCTCGCTTATCCTTCACTGATCTCCTTGCCCAACGGCAATTACCAGTGGTCGCCTTTACGAAATTTCACTGGCCATGAACTATCCGCAGGAAGGACTTGAATTCGTCCATTTGACTCGAGCGCTTATCTTCACCGGTTAAAAAGTTAATTTCGTACATTTCTATCCCCCGTATTCTAGAACGCTCCTTCACTCAACACTTCACCTTCACTTAAGAAAGCCGATGGGAGCGCCTTCTTTAGGCGCGGCCAGTCACTGCATATCAGCAATAATCTGCTGCGATTCTTGCGTAGCGCAGTGTCATTTTCAGCCGAGCGGTGGCACAGTGCTCAACTCTGTCAAGTGAAGGGTGGAAGTCTAGTCGAGGAGCGTTTGTGAATACGGGGGTATATTTACTGCCGATGTTTGTAATACACATCAGAAGATGCCTTCTGCCACTATAAAGGGTATGCCTCAGGTAGCACGCAGATACCGATACCTCCCTTATGTAATTTTTCAAAAATAGTGGGAACAATTCTTGAAACACCCTGCACATATATATATATATATATATATATATATATATATATATATATATATATATATTCATTTTCCTTACATCGCGAATACGGACATGTGCGTGAACTGCGCACGTAACATATCATGATAACCCATACTTAGTAGTGTTTGTTATGAGAGAAGGTTATCGACGAGCGAACACCCTGCTTTTCATATTCAGTCCTATATCACCCCACGCGCTCAAGGCACATCTATGTGCCCCCGTGACGTAACGTGTCACGGCCAGTCGGGTGTAATGGGTAACGAAATGAACCGGTAACGAAATTCGCTACAGGTAATAAAAAAAAGAGGGCTATACTCGACTTTGACTGTTGTACCGTTTAACTGGCAATGTTATCCTCGCTAAATGAACGACAGCCAACCACCAGCACATCATCAGCGTGAACGGCTGGAGGTACAACGCCTTCGCCGCCGCGGTGTCTGCTTTGTTGCACGTAACGAGCAACACCGGCCACGCCGCCGCACAGTTTGGGCGTGCACGCGCTTTATTGACCGCGCCCGTCACACGCAGCGGATGACGTCGGCGAACGGCCATCGCACGACGTCCGGTCGATGGTAGTTCTGATGGGGCTCGCCTCTCCGTCTTTCTATATAGACGCCATCTGTGCTGCGGCCAGCAATGCACGTGGATGCGACAATGGTTGAAAGACACTGGGCCAGGTTCTTGGCCGATCCCCCTTTGTGGATGTGCGCCAGAATAACAAGGATCATCATCATCATCATCATCACTGGGTCACGCGCTAAACATGAACATGGTAATGATGACGATAATATTTTCCGCGAATTTTTCCCTGAGGGAAGCTTCTGGCAGTTTTGTAAGGCTGTTTTCTCCCTTCCAGCAGCGGCATAACGCCGTTTCATAAAAGCTTATAAATTATGATCACATTTGCTGCTTTGAAAAAGGATGGTTCGGCAGGGAACCCTCTTGACAGTGACGAAACATACGGATAGTCCGAGTCAGACAACAATTCTTCGGAGAATTTTTGTTGTTGGGCAGTTTGATACACGTTCATATTTGCTTTAAGAAGGAAGAGAACCCAACCACGAGAAAGGACGCGGGACACAGCGCCTGCAACTCCTTGTCGTGGTTGCGTCCTGCTGCGTTTTAAAGCGAATATGAGACAATGATTCACATGGTCCGCTATGCATACGACTACGACAATCGGAAGCCTAAAACCTTCTCAATATTATTCTTTTTCTTCTCAGTAATTTGTGCTGATTTCTCCTACCCATCCCCCCTCCTACACGACAGCTTTCTGCATCTAACATGTTTTTGCATTGTCTCCAAGGTCGGTCTACTTTTGACCGAGCAACGAAGTCTTCAGATGACGTCATCATGTGTCATCGTCGGTCGTCATCAGTCGTTGCCAAAGTAAACAAGCTAGAGGGATAACATAAAACGAACGATGATCCCAATATACCACCTATTGTAACGCATCACCCTTTCTTGCTCCTACGTATAAAAAAAAAACATCTGGTCACCTCATTTGCAATCTCCTAACTTCTAAACTAAAAGCACGTTTTCAAATTTGTTTGTAGAGTATGGAAAGTCTCTTCAATTTTTCAGATAAAAAAAAACATGCGTGAAGTTCAAAGTAATCTCTTATCGTTTTATGTAGCTCAAAAAAAACATTCATCTGAATATATTTTACCAGATATGGAAAGGAGAGTGTAGAAAATTATCGGGCTCTTTTCTTAAGCTCCTCTTGCCCACCGATGCTATTAAGGCACATCAGAAGACGAAACCGGATGTCATCAAGGGTCTACAGTCACGCTGTGATGACCTTCTATAATCGTACAGGTAACCAAACGCGCGCAACGTTATAATAGTAACGTGCACATACGCGCGCATTAGTGGTACTAAGATACATATACGCTACGACGTAGGTATTTCCTGTGCACCTGACCCCCGGTAGTGTGACATATGCAAGCGCCACCCCGGCACATTAAAAGTTCATCTAGAACATAGCCCTTCTATAGTTTCGTATAGGCGCAGATTCAGAAAGCGATATGCATTGCATAACTACAGATATGCAGTCACGAGAAACTGCAAGTTTATCGTGCAGGCGTCCAGCATTCAATTTGCATTGGGCAGGAAGATATTCGTGACGAGAATCCGCTATGCATACTACGTGACATGGTGAGTTTCAAGTAGTCTGTTCGTCCATCGATCTATCCGAGCACAAAATAAAAGGACGCGGGAGAAGAAACGTGTTTACATCGCTTCTATTCAAAAGATGCGTATATGTTCGCCGGTATATACTGCAAATTATGCAATGTTGGTGTCACAAATAAAGAAAGAAAGAAAGAAAGAAAGAAGGAAAGAAAGAAAGAAAGAAGGAAAGAAAGAAAGAAAGAAAAAAAGAAAGAAAGAAAGAAAGAAAGAAAGAAAGAAGGAAAGAAAGAAAGAAAGAAAGAAAGAAAGAAAGAAAGAAAGAAAGAAAGAAAGAAAGAAAGAAAGAAAGAAAGAAAGAAAGAAAGAAAGAAAGAAAGAAGGAAAGAAAGAAAGAAAGAAAGAAAGAAAGAAAGAAAGAAAGAAAGAAAGAAAGAAAGAAAGAAAGAAAGAAAGAAAGAAAGAAGAAAGAAAGAAGAAAGAAATGTTCAATGATGGTGTGCCGCATGAATTTTTAATCAAGGTGCACTGTACAGCACGACAACAACTAGCAGGCACTTGGACTCCACGCCCGAAAAAGAAACACTGCGGAGGCGCACGCGTTTCCTTGGAGGAGATCAGGGAGGCGTAGAGGGAACTCACTTTGCTCGATAAATGCTAGTTTCCATCAGCAGTGCCGAGATTTTTGGATCGGGATGCCCAGCGGGTGCCCGTACACGTAATCAACGTACCGCCCATTCCTATGATACAATCGCGAGATCAATAGTGCCTCTTATGGCTACTCGGTACGCAGCTCTGACGATGGGGTTAGGTTAAGAAAACCAGTCGCCCAGGAAACAAGTAAAACGTGACGCGCATAAGACGCGGGTTCGCTGAGAACCACCGCCCCCGTTCACACCCGGAGGCGCAATACATGAAAGATACCGGCCGGTAGACAGTAACGAGTACGCTTCTGATTCAGCACGCTAGCCAGACAGCGTGGAAAAACTCTCGCTGTGGCTCGAAGGAGGGCACGCAACCGAAAACTATACGCAACAGTTGCGGCGTCCGTCCGGCTGCATGCGGGAGCCTGTTGCAGACTACGTTGCGTTGTAGTACATGAACACAAACATCCGCAAACGCATTTCTCGACGCGCTGTCGCTGAATGTTTTATTCGTGATGTGCAGACGCAGTAGGAGCACGTCGCAAGGAGACGAATGCCACAACAGACTGGGATTAACCAAGTGAAATTAACAGAGCGCGAGCAACAAAAGAGTCATTGTCTTCTGCTGTCCTCCTGAGTTACAGCTTCCAGCGTTCAATCCACTGACATTCTCACGTATTAATATTCAGTTCCTGATGGTCAATAACGAAGACAGTACGAATCGCTTGCGCGCAACTATCAGTTCATTAAATCGAGCCAGGAAAAAAAATTGGCAGATCCCACGTACAGTGGGAATCGATTATATTGTCACGGGCTAAGTAGATGCCCGAGGATGACGACGACGAAGTGCTGAACGGGAACGTGCTCGGACTGCAGCAGCGTCGTACGCATTAGCTCGCCAGTATATTCGCCAGTACACATTTGTTCACCAGTGTATGCTTTATTCCCCGTAACAATATATGCGAAGAATGAATGATAAATGTTGATAAAATCACCAACGTTATGAGGTGGGGGTAAATAATGCCGCACATTACTTCCGTGAGATGATTATCATGTTTGGGTGTGTCGTTTACCTTCGTCATCTATTCACGTCACGTGATACCAAATTTAGTATATGTGAAGCTAGCGAAACGGCCACGAGCACGCTATATTGTAACGATGTTGAAGGACTCGGGGTATAATAAACGTATTTATTAAAGGGCGAACCTGTGCCCACAACTCAAAGGGACTATGGTCGTAGCACGTTACAGCAGAACGGCAAGATGTCTTCTTCTTCTACTTCTTCAAGAAGAATCCCAAGCGCGTGGCACACATCAGCAGGGGTCAGCTGGGTTCTCGTGCTATCATCATCGTTTCTGCGCAACACTAGACGGCGCCCATGTATGCCTCTGAGCGCGTGGTGATGGGCGCGTTGTTTGAATGCAGGCACTATGTCGTGGCATAATCCCCCTCCTCACGCGCATCGTCCCGATGCGTCAGGCAATGAATAGATTCGTGGTAGGCGTATGCGTCACTGGTCTTCCGGTGATCTCTCATAGTACGGCTTCATCCGGACTACATGTACAACCTCTGTAGGGTTGCGGCGTTTTCAGCTCCCGTGTATAGCGGATCTGACTTGGTAAGTTACATCGCTTACACGATGGAGTACTTCGTAAGGCCCCAAGTAGTGGCTAAAAAGTTTTTCAGAAAGTCCGCGGCGACGCACTGGGGTCCATATCCATACTTTGTCACCTGGTTGAAAATGCGCTTCGGTACGACGCTGATTGTACCGATAGGAGTCGATACGTTGTTGGCGGCGTATTCTGTATCTCGCCATCTGTCGTGCTTCCTCGGCTCTTTGCAGGAAGTCGTCTAGGCCAGGTGGATTGCTGCTTTCATCATTCAGTGGTAACATGGCATCCAGTGGAGTGGTGACTCTTCGGCCGAATACAAGTTCAAATGGTGTCACTCGCGTTGTTTCTTGAACGGCTGTATTATAGGCGAACGTGATGTAGGGCAATATTTCATCCCACAGTTTATGTTCGACGTCGATATACATTGAAAGCATATCAGTCAGAATTCTGTTCAAGCGCTCCGTTAGGCCATTTGTTTGAGGATGGTATGCTGTAGTTCTTCTCTGGTCTGTGTGGGTCATTCGCATCAGACATTTCATTAGGTCTGCAGTAAAAGCTGGGCCACGATCTGTAATTACCACGCTGGGTGCACCATGTCTGAGGACTATGTTGTTGATGAAGAACTTGGCAACTTCAAGAGATGTTGCAGTGTACAGCGAGTCAGTCTCAGCATAGCGAGTGAGATAGTCTGTGGCTACGACTATCTACTTCTTGTGTGCAGTCGATGTCGGAAACGGGCCTAGGAGATCCATACCAACTTGTTGGAATGGGGCATGCGGTGGTTCTATTGTCTGGAGGAGGCCTGCAGGTTTCACGGATGGAGTTTTGCGTCTTTGACACTCACGGCAAGTTTTCACATAGCGCTGAACTGATGATAACAGTTTTGGCCAGTAGTGTTTTATGTGAATTCTGGCGAATGTACGGCTGACACCCATGTGCCCAGATGTTGGCTCATCATGACATGCGTGCAGAATCTCGTTTCGTAAAGGTGCAGGTACAACGAGTAAAAACTTGTCACCATGAGGCTTGAAGTTCCTCTTGTAAAGGACTCCTTCCCGAAGACAGAACGAAGGGAGCCCTCTGGATAAAGTGCGCGGGACTTTAACGTTGAGTCCTTGGAGACGCTGTATAAGCGGCAGCAAATCGGGGTCATTTTGTTGTTGTTCAGCGATTTCTGATGCCTGGACGACGCCTAGAAACGGGAAGTCTTCTTCCTCCGGCTCACTCGTCTCCACTGGTGCGCGTGACAGGCAGTCGGCATCGCTGTGCTTTTTCCCAGATTTGTATACCACAGTAACATCGTACTCTTGTAGCCTAAGGCTCCATCTTGCTAGTCGGCCAGAGGGATCCTTAAGATTCGCCAGCCAACACAGGCAATGGTGGTCACTTACTGCTCGGAATGGTCTACCGTAGAGGTACGGCCGAAATTTACTTATGGCCCAAATGACCGCGAGACACTCTTTTTCGGTTGCAGAGTAATTTGTCTCAGCTTTCGAAAGCTTGCGGCTGGCATACGCTAGCACTTTTTCTTGGCCGTTTTGCCGCTGGACTAGAATGGCTCCGAGGCCGACGTTACTCGCATCAGTGTGAACTTCAGTTTCGGCAGTATCATCGAAGTGGGCGAGGATTGGAGAGGCTTGCAGGCGTGTTCTTAACTCATCAAATGCTTCCTGTTGTTCACTTTCCCACCTAAAGGGCACCTCGTCTTTTGTCAGATTAGTAAGTGGTTCAGCAATGTTCGAAAAATTTTCCACAAATCGCCGATAGTACGCGCATAAACCCAGGAAGCGACGTACTGACTTCTTGTCTTTGGGTGTCGGGAACTTCGCGATGGCAGCTGTCTTTTCGGGATCTGGCCGAACGCCGTCGGAGCTGACGACGTGTCCGAGGAATCGAAGCTCTTCAAAAGTGAAGTGGCATTTTTCTGGCTTGATGGTCAAGTCTGCTGAACGAATGGCTTCTAATACTGTGCGGAGTCGCTCTAGATGTTGGTCGAATGTAGCGGAAAATACGACAACGTCATCCAAGTACACCAAGCAGGACTGCCATTTCAGTCCCGCGAGGACAGCGTCCATCATTCTCTGAAACGTAGCTGGCGCTGTGCACAGGCCGAATGGAAGCGCTTTAAATTCGTAGAGTCCGTCTGGGGTTATGAATGCCGTCTTTTCACGGTCGCGCTCATCCACGTCAATTTGCCAATATCCGCTTTTGAGATCAAGGGAGGAGAAGTATTTCGCACTCCGTAGTCGATCGAGTGTATCATCGATACGCGGCAGAGGGTATACATCCCGTTTCGTTACGCTGTTCAGTTTCCGATAGTCGACGCAGAATCGAAGGCTGTTATCTTTCTTTTTAACAAGCACTACGGGAGACACCCATGGACTGCTGGAAGGCTGGATCACGTCATCTGAAAGCATCTCCTCCACTTGTTTCTTGATGACGTCTCTTTCCTTTTGCGATACTCGATATGGGTGTTGGTAAATCGGTCTCGTGGCTTCTTCTGTTATAATCCTGTGTTTTGCAATAGCCGTTCGTCGCACCTTAGAGGACGTTGAAAAGCAGTCCGAAAACTCTTTTATAAGGGCAAACAATCGTTTCTTTTGATATTCTGGGAGCCTATGGTTGACGTTAACTGATGCGTCGACGTTGCAGGTCTCTTGTGGAGTGGTTGGCGTTGTCGCTAAACTGCATAGTTCAGTCGCCATGCAGAACTCGTGGAAATAGGCGATAGCCATACCTTGCGCGATGTGCTGACATTCATTCCCAAAATTCGTAAGGAGGACAACTGAGCGGCCATTCGTTAAGTGAACAACACCCCTTGCCACGCAAATTCCTTTGTTTAAAAATAGCTCTACGTTTCCATCCGCTATTCCTTCTTGGTCACAAAATGCCTTATTTTCAACAAGCACCATTACACTACAGCGAGGTGGCACTGTGACGTCATCATCAACAACGCGCAGAGCAGTAAGACGTCGCTTTTCCGATTCCTCCACCGACATAGCTTGTTCTGTCGAAAACGTTACACTGGATCTGCGCAGATTAATTATGGCTCCATTGGCTTGCAGAAAATCCATTCCTAGTATAAGCTCCCTTGAACAGTCCGGCAGCACGATGAAGTCAGCAACGTAAGTAAAGCCTCTTATTTCGAGCCTTGAGGTGCATCTGCCGAGCGGTGTAATAGTGTGGCCACCTGCCGTGCGTATCTGTGCCCCACTCCATTTTGTTACAACCTTTTTCAGTTTCTTTGCCAATTTGTGACTCATTACCGAATAATCAGCGCCGGTGTCAACTAAAGCATTCAGCTCGTATCCGTCTATTTTCAACCGCAAATCTGAAGTAATCTTCGCACTGCTGCGCTTATCCTCTGTAAACATAGCATCGTCACCTTGAAACCGCAATGAAGGATCTTCGCAACTGTCGTTATCAGCGGCCTCACCTCCACAGGTCGCTTGCTTCAGTTTTCCTGGTGTGGGCTTGTAGAACGGTGCTGCAGACCGTGCGGAAGAAGCACGTGGGCTGGGTGATCGGTAACGCCTGGGCGACGGCGATCTTGGCTGATGTTGGCGTGGAGTGAGTGGGCTCTGGCGCGCGGACAAGTACTCTTCGATCTCCGTTGGCCGTTCACCGTTTCGAGGACATGGTGCATACAACGGAAAGCCCCTTAATCCTGCCTGTCGGTAAGGGCAGAACCTATACAGGTGACCTGCTTCCCCACAATGGAAACACAAAGGCCTGCGCTCATGGTCACGCCAGATGTCACTTTTCCGGGGCCTTTGATCCACGTAGCGAGCTACACCACGGGCTCGTGGCAGGTAGGTAGCCGTCGGTTCCAGTGGACGAGGTGCGCTGCGTACCGTTTGTGGGCAAGGAGAGGCCATCGTAACTGCTGCATTGGTGTGCGCCGCGGGTTGTCTGAGTACTTCAGAGTACGTTGGTATGCGTTGGATCGGCTGTGGCGCACGCTCCGGCTCACGTATCACCTGCCTCAGTTCATCTCGTACTACGTCGACTACAGACAGTGTTGCTGTAGTGTGAGGTGCTTGCAACTTGCTGAGCTCTTCCCTGATCACCGACCTGATGAGTTCTCGCAAAGCGTCCATGTCACTTCGCTGGCGTCCAGAGAAGACATTGGCAGGTGCATAGTTTATGTCTCGATTGTACTGTCGAGCCCGCTGTTCTAGCGTTTTCTCTATGGCTGTCGCTTCCGTATGAAACTCCGCAACTGTTCGTGGTGGGTTGCGGACGAGAACAGCGAATAGCTCTTGCTTCACCCCACGCATGAGGTGGCGTAGCTTCTTGTCTTCGGTCATATGGGTATCTGCGCGCTTGAACAGGCGGATCATGTCCTCGATATACATTGCGACACTTTCGTTGGTGAGTTGGTTCCTGGATTCGAGCGCAGCCTGCGCCTTTTCTTTGCGATCCGCGCTGGCATAAGTCGCCAGAGCTTGTCGCCGAAATTCATCTCAGGTCGTAAAGGAGGTTTCATGGTTCTCATACCACGTCTTTGCGAAGTCCTCCAAAGCAAAGTATACGCGGAGAAGTTTCTCTCTCTCGTCCCAACCGTTCAAACGTGCCACTCTCTCAAAGAGGTTCAGCCAATCTTCTACGTCTTCATACGAGTCGCCATGAAATACTGGTGGCTGGTGAGGCTGATTTATCACCACTTGGGCTGGTGTTACATGACTTGTCATGGTGGCGGCGTCCATTGACTGAGTTCCCCTTGGCGTAAAGTGGAGTGGGCTGAATTCTGGTAAATCACCTCGAAGACGGCGACTGGTCCTCTGATGCACAGGTGTCGGCTCCGCAGTATCAACTGGCTGGTGGTCGGGGCTACGCTGTCTTGCGTTCGTAGGGCTTTGATTCATTACCCAGCACCTCCATTAGAAATGTAACGATGTTGAAGGACTCGGGGTATAATAAACGTATTTATTAAAGGGCGAACCTGTGCCCACAACTCAAAGGGACTATGGTCGTAGCACGTTACAGCAGAACGGCAAGATGTCTTCTTCTTCTACTTCTTCAAGAAGAGTCCCAAGCGCGTGGCACACATCAGCAGGGGCCAGCTGGGTTCTCGTGCTATCATCATCGTCTCTGCGCAACACTAGACGGCGCCCATGTATGCCTCTGTGCGCGTGGTGATGGGCGCGTTGTTTGAATGCAGGCACTATGTCGTGGCAATATGAGCATAGTATGTTGTCATGTTCTTACATGACACGCGTGTCAGGATTATCATGTTTGCACCAGTCATATATTTACGTCACGCAACACCAAATTTGGTATATGTGGAGCTAGCAAAGCGGCCGCGAGCGCATCATGAAGGGCCCAATATACTCCCATGTAGCGTTGACGCGCGCGCACGCTGGGCACAGCGACGCTACGTCAGCAAAACGAGAGCACTCTATAGTCTGACGCCAAGCGCGTCCAGCGTCTGTCGGTGCGGCCCGACGGCAACCGGCGCAAAATGCATAACCGGCGCGGAATGCGACAGGCTGCATTTCGCACCGATGCGTTACCCAGACAACACTGCGTCTCCTTCTTTCCGTGACTGAGGGACGCCGGACGTGCTGAGACGCGCATGCTTCAAAGCAACGCAGCGCGGACGCGCCTGCGAGTATATGGCAGGACCGGCGCCTGGCTTGGCAACTCCGGCGTGACACGACAAAATGAACGCCGGCAGAAATTCTAACGTGCACAAAGAAAACTATGCGCAGGGGTACGTAACTTCATGAAAAGGATAAAAAAGCAATAAAAATGCGTATATAAATAAATTAATACTTATACAATACTAAATGCAGGCTCGGTAAAATAAACACTAGCCTACTTCTGAGTAATGAAGGCAAGGCAGAATCCGTGTGTTTAGGAAAAGTGGGTAACAATTCAGAGTACTAGGAACTCTTCTATGGGAGAGCATGAAGCCGTGTTTTTAGAAAGAATGGTTAAAAATTTAGAGTACTTGGCACTCTACTATTGGGCAACAAAGAACCGTCCCATGTGCTTGTGTTTAGAAAAAGTGGGTGACGATTTAGAGTACCAGGTACTCTACTATGGGAGGGTTTAAAGCCATCCCGTAGGCCTCAGATCTGCGTATTGAACAGGATAACAGCGTCCGGGTCCCGCAACACAAGCAAGTGCTGATGTATTAACTGGTATTGGGGGGGTTTAGAAAAAGGGGGCAACGATTTAGAGCACAGAGTACTCTACTATGGGAGAGCTTAACGCCGTCCCGAGGGGGCCCGAAATCACGTATTCCGCAACACAAACAAGTGCTTATGTATTAACAGGTATGCAGTCGAACACCGCTTGCCGGCTTGCCGTCTGCATTGCGACATAAACAACCAGAACAGTTGCTGGAGTTGTGTCCACAAGTTGTACGACAACATTCTTTTAAGCTTTGCGACAACTGAATGGCACATTCACCTGTCGAAAGCTACTTCGTCGTCAGTGCATGTTCTTTAACCTAATGGAGCATTTTAACCAAGTGCGTAAGCGAAAAACACTAACACGTTCACTTTCTTTCGTAGCTTGTTCTGGTTCATCATTTATGACCGTCGTGAGGTCAAATTCTCTCGCGCAACTTTGAAGAGGTACTCGCCCGAGGATTGATTTGCCGGGCTCAGGAGAGCCTCGATTCGGGCTTCTCGAAGGAGCGGCCGCACATTTTCGCAAAGCTCACACATATACACCGTTTGAACTGTCGAATTGACCCTCCTCCAAATCCCTCTCTTACGCCCTCCCAACAAATCCTATAGAGACGTCTCCAGACTGACACTCTTTCTTCCCCACAGCTGCTGTCCCACTACTGTGGCGCTTCCCCGGAATCGTATACCTCTGCGGCGAACCTCATGCCACCCTTTCCCATATCCTATTCGGCTGCCCTGCTGACCCTTCCCCGCAGGGACAGCCTGGCATCTCAAACTGGGAGGACTGGGAGGTCCTGCTCTCGTCTGGGGACGCAACAATGCAGCTTGTTGCGGTGACTACGGCAGCCGATGTCTTCGCGGCGAGAGGCATGGCCGTGGTGCGGGACCGCACGGTGGTCCAGGGATCCCGGGGGGGTCCAACACACTTGCTCTAATAAAGTTTTTCTGCCTGCCTGCCTGCCTGCCTGCGAGTCTGTTTAGTATTGGTTTGTTTCGTTCTCTGTTATATCCATGTATCTATATATACATGTCTGTTATATAGGCTATAGCACAGGACCCATGTCCTGGTGCTCCCTTTGTCGCCCTAGTTGATCTGTTTTATATTCTATTGTGTTATATCACTCACTCATATATGTCTTTTTTTTTGTGACGCAAGCTTAATATATAAAGCTGGGGAGCCGATATCGAAAATTAGGCTCCGAGAACAGTGAAGGGCTTCTCGTATTGAGCGGAAATGAAAAAAGCGGCGGCAGCTGGCAATCGTGGATAAGAAGGGAACGTGCCTTTGCTGCCGCCCTCCAGCATATATGTCACCAGGGCTGGCCCTTCCAATCCCATCTAAGAAAGCATTGTGCCTCCCGAATCGCGCTCCCACTGCAGCGCGTCCCGCTTTCGGGGGCTCAACGAGGCTTAAGTATACACGCATGCCGACGCCTAGCGGGAGTAAACGGAAGCTGGATCGCAAACAGACGTCGTTTTCAGCGGTCGTGCCACCCGTCTACTCGCTATTATGGCGCTTTGATCAATGAGAGGCTGCCGAGCTGTGATAAACAGTCATCACGCTTCTTTCTTTTCTTAGGCTTTTCTTTCTTTCTTTTTTTTTTCATTCGCTGACCGTGAAAGTAGGGCGCCTCTGAACAATTTCCAAACGTCAAAATGGCTTCGTATGAAGAGAAATAGGCAGAAGTAATGAGAATTCATTTGAACCTGCCCTGAAATTTATATAGATTAGGGCATTTTCAACTGGTTTCTTTAAAAACAGTTTGGCATATCGTATATGCACTTTTTCTAAGAGGCTTTATCAATTTAATTAAAAGAACACGCGAAGGTTCCTTTCTTTATTTCATTTGTCCATGCATGTTTACATTCCCTCAATGTGACGTACAGCAAATTCAGCCTAGTGAACAATGCATCCATTAAGTTCCACATTCTTCCTTTTCCTTCTCATCATTCATCTCTCTAGCCATTTACACTGCACGGCAGTGAAGTGTGAGCTTAAAGTACACGGCACACTAGAAGTTAAGGCCACGTGCACCTAGTAGGGCGGGAACAAAAAGAAAATACTATCCCAAACAAAACTCGAGCTATTACAGGACGAAGTCTAGACGTCAACAGCGCGAACAACCAAGACGCTGACGTCACGGGCACACGAACACCCCTTCCCGCCTACATCGTCAGATACATACATATTCCGACGGCAAGGCCGTCGGAATAATCCTTTTCAACCATGAGAACTCGTCGTTGCATAGATGCATGGAGGAAGGAAATGCGCAAAGCACACAGGCAGCTAGCTCACCGAGCAGCGAAAAGAATGTATGCAATACGTGACGACGTCCGTGATGATTTTTCAAAATATATTGGGCCAGCTGCGTTCTTGTGCTCGCAGCAGGGTTGGTCGTAGGTTCTTGTTTTTAGTAGTATGCTGTACTATGTAGTATATGCTTCGAACTGTATCAAAAAACAGCGCGCTCGGACCATCGCGCAGCAAACACAAGATAAAGGAAGTCGCCAAGAAAATACAGCAGCACAACCAGCGGACTCGCTTTGAGCCTCATCGAGCCCGAGAAGAAGGAAATGTCGGGCGCACTGGCACAAAACGGCTGCTCAATCATACTTTATCTTTGTTTCTCCTTTTTTTTTTCGGCAAAGACGTGAGAGTTGGAAACAACCTTGGCGCAATGGAACCATTTTGTTTTAAAAAATATACAAAGAACAAGGAAGACACGATGTGAAATGGTAAAGATGCGAAGTGCACAGCAACAAACTTCTGTGAGGAAACAATAAAGAGGAAAAAAAAATAAAGAAAAGAGAAGTTAGTCGTTCGTCTCACTTCTTCGCTCATCTCAAGAGCTCTGCGGAGAAGAAGAACTACTCCGTTGAAGAAGAGTGCTGAAACGGAAACGCGACAAAGCGACAGACAGGCAGCCAAAGGCTTTCGATAAGAAACAAAATGAATTAACGCCGCCGCCAAGGAGGCGTACAGCAGGGGAACGCTTAGAAGAGGAAAGCAGTGACAAGACGACATTGCGGGTGAATGGAGTGGGTGACAGGTCTATCTTAAGCCATGCGAGGGGGCAGGTACTAATGGCGTTTACAAAAAAAAAAAAGCTGAAGAAACATCAGTCGATTCAATACTTCAGCTCTGAGAAATGCTCTGACGCGAAGCACCACACAGTTCGCTTTTTAGCAGCGCAGTTCTGCTCTGCAGAAAAGACTCAAGCTCAGCGCCAGCACACTTGGCTTAATTCGCCTTTATAAGGACACGCGCCTGGTGGTTTCTCCTTAAAGGGACAGTAAAATGATATAATGAATTGGTTTAAAATATAAAATTATACTATAATGTCAAAATTTTTAATATTATATGCTTAATGTTGGAGGAGACAATTGAGTTCAAAGTTTCATTTTTATATTTTGCAGAGAAATCTCCGCCCGCAACATGATGGATTTCAATGTGTAATTATCGTGATTAGGCTCCACTTGCTCTCTTTCTTCAAACTTGGTAGGTTAAGTCTATGGCCTCATCACAGAACGATGTTCTTCAATTTTTTCACTGACTAGGAACTACGTGGGCGCTAGTAGGCACCGTCAAAATGTGTGACGCCACGGTGAGTGGTGCGGAATCTTCAATGTGGCGTCACCACCCGCAGATTTCTTTTCGCACGTTTTTTTTTTTTTTTTTCGCTTACAAAGTATCTTGTCACAGCAAGCGCGGTGTTTTTGGCATAATGAATGAATAGTTTACTAGTAGGAGAAAATCACTCTGCCTTTAGTGTCCCTTTAGGAGTAACGAGATGATGTGATGGGGTGTCGATCATCAGAAACACGAAATGCGGGCAGAGACAAGTTTTTAAAGAAAAACGAGAAAAGGAGCGAATAGATAGGAGCCCTCACGCTATCGGGAAAAACGGGGGCATGTGAAGCTTGACTTGTGCGTGACTCACCTATTTTTGGAGAGAAGCTTCTTAGGTCCTCACTATGTCCGACCGTTGACGTCGAGGCTCGCCGTCGTCATGAGCTGATGTGAAGAATCTGTGCGCAATACCGTCTAAAAAGCGTACATAGCGCGCATATGGTTTAAAAATAAACGTTATTTATATCGTTTATCATTGTATGTGCGTAATACCATCTACAGAGCAAACATAGCGCGCATACGGTGAAAAGAAAACATTCTTCATATCGGTTATCATTTCGTCAATGGAGCTTCACTCTATCACGAACAATCAGTTCCTGGATCTGCAGCAATATTTTTTTCTTTTTCTTTCTTTCTTGCTGCTTTTCCTTTCTTTCTTTCGTTCTGCCACATTGCTCGATGCTCCCACAAAACTGTTTCCTTCATCCATGCCAGGACCTTCATCCATGCACTTCCCAGTGCAATGCTTCAGTTACAGCAGGCAACAACGACGATCGTACTTTCACATCCGGACAACAATGCGTTGTGGAAACGTGGAACGACGAGTGACCTCGATAAAAGATGCGATTGCCACATCGTGAACAGTTGATCACCGACAGGCCTACGAGCGAGAGGGCCTCAATTACTGGAAAACGGCTTGGACAAATGCGCGCGTCACCGGCGGACCATGGAGGTCTTATTCGGGTGCACGCCGCATTCCGTAGGTTCGTTGGCGCCGGGTATTTAACAAACTGTGCCACCGCCGCCGCCATCAAAATTTACACGCTAACGTTTCGTGAACTTTGTACCTAATTGTTAGTGTGTGTTCATTACTATTCTTAATGTTTAGACACTGTGTCCCATTGCTTTCTCCGTAGCACGACGGAATGACTGTTTTTTTTTTGTTTAACACAAAGCTTATCTTTTAAAAAAATAAAACGTGGGCAGCGAGACAAAATAACTGGCCTGTGAGACGAGCGGCTAACTTTTTTACCTGTGGCTAGCTGTACGTGGTAGCCAAAGGCGTGAATAATGCCCGGGTTGCGTGCGTTTGTTTTGATGGTTTCCTGTCGCTGCTTAACGGGCGCTTTCGTGTCAAGTCCTGGTTATTTCGTATCAGGTTCATGAAGTTGCACGTGCACTGCCATGTAGCTAGATTGCCATGCAGCGTGCAACGTACCTCAGCTACTCCACGCCTCTCTCCTAATCTGCTATATATGATATGGAAGTTGAAGAACAACAGCTTTCAGAGTTCTATCGGTAAAGACTTAAACATAAAAGTAAGCAAACACACAAAAAATAAGCAAACGATTCCTGCAACAGAGACCTACAAAAGAAGATTACCATAAACCAAGCTACTTCCATTTCAAGCTCGCCGTGGCACAGTATTATTGAATTATGACGTCTTGCATGAATAATGCGGCGCATCGTGAGCCCTGGGTGATATAACAGAAAACTTTCTAACAGTACAAATAGAGAAAGAACATGTTGAGATAGCTGGGTGAAAAACTTATCATATACAGTGCAATCACGCACCTGTGTTCTCCATCTGCATGCCATTTCTCAATAGTTACTCGCAATTTATTCGTTTAGGCCACTGCAGAGGCCGTAACTCTCTCTCTCTCTTTCTCGCTTTGTGCAGGAACTCCTGCACATGCGCTTTTCGTTGCTTTATTGCATATTATTAAATATAGAGGTGTTCATAGAGTATTCCGACCTCTGGAGATTTATTTGGCGTTTTGTCTAGCTCAAAATGATTATCTTTCCTGAAGACTATTTTTTGAACAATTTCTCTGTTACAATTGATTTCCCTCCGCATGACAAATCGTGAAAGCGTCACATTTTTTTTCTTTGTTTGGTAGAATTCGGTAGCATTAAGAAGAAGCGTTGCACCTCCAACTGTAGGGCTGCAACGCCAACAAAATCTTCTCACCAAACGTCACTGCTGAACACTGTCCAGGCCACTGAATGCAGCTTCCACGCTACATGGTTGCAAGCCCAGTTTAGCTTGCAATGAGCTGTAATGGGCCGTTCACAGCGAAGTGCTCTGAACGGTGCGAACAATAAACACACTGACAGGGCCGAACGAAACAAGCAGGGTTAGTTAGAAAGGTTAAGAGATCAGCATGGCGCGATGGGTCATTCACGATGGCCCGGGTTAGTGTATAGCTGATGCTCCTACTTTTCATTATAGCTCCAGTCTGAGGCCTTTCCTGCTTAGTGAGTTTTAATGCCGGTAACCACTATGGCCATTGAAATTTCATGCTCTTGAGTTTTGTGTCTTCTGAGGTTCGCCAGCCACACCCCAGCTAAATACATTATAACCTGAAAACTTGCACACGCGAGTCACTGGGGGGCCCCCGCACTGAAACCTTCGAGTTTCAATGAGCATTTCAACACTTAGCCGATGGGTTTGCGCGTTCTCGCGTCTCATCATACACCTACCCACTTTATTATGTTCGCCAGCCCCACCAAATTCTGCCTGTGTGAACCCATTTGACTATTTTATACTACAATCCACGCTGTGGGGAAGTCATCACGCCGTCCGAATGGAAGGGTGCTATTACAAGCTCCTGACTCGAACAACCATTATAGGCAAGTCCACCGGGCTCGCGACGCAGAAGGGAGACTTGGCTTTCTGTTTCGACGTGGGAGCGGCCAGTAACGTGCTAAAGCACGTTTCGAAGGACCAAATAAAGTTCATCCATCCAGCCATCGACACATCAGCGTATTTATTGCCCGTTCCCTCCTTTCCTCTCTCCTTGGAATTCCCCTTTATTCGTTCTGTCAGCGTAGGTAGGAATCTTTTCTTCCTTCCTTTTTGTTCTTCCTACCCAAAAAGATTATCAGTAAACGCATGAGCTCGCGTATACAAGCCCCTTGAGGTAACCGGTCCCTGGACAAATTTCTCGATGCGTACGTATTTACTTCCCACCGCATGCACGATGGAGTGGACTGTAACGATTATCGTAAAGAGGCGTCTCCGCGGTAAAGCGATCAGACTTTAAGAATAAGTAACAAAAATGAATGCCAACCGCAGCCTTGAGAAGCCGTGCGATGTAGGTCTCGGTTAATGCTATAGCGGTGGGACCTTGTTTATGGACGATCTCCGGCGGCCTCGCCAGCGCGCAAGCATTCTCCACACCTACGATATATACAAGGCCATATGAACAACGCGTGTCTCACGAAAAGCATGCGCGCACTTCAGGAGTACATATAGAGAGATCTACTGCATCCGGTCAGGTTAATCCATCGCGTTTTCTTAGCTCACGTCTCGAAGCATGTGCGGGCTAGCTGTCGCACCTTTACCTTCACTGAGGGACCGTGTGCGCTGCAATTCATATAATAGTTTCCAACCGAAATTGCTTGAGTAAAAATACCACACAACGAATCCGGCAATGAACTTACTGTCTTGCTGAGCTTACAAAATTACGATTTCTGTGACACTCTGGAACGTAACCCGAAAGTGGATTGGTAGGAGCGTTGGCAGCCAAAGGCAGAAAGACGAGACGAATCCGATTATTGCCTGTATCGCTCCCGTGGAACCTCAACGATCCGATCGTCAAATTTGATGCTCGAACTTGTTGTGAGATCTTACGTTTTACGTAATGATCCATTCGGCAGCGACAACAGGAAATGGAGCGTGTTGAAAGAAATGATGAGCGAACAAACTATAAGCGTTCACTTTGGACCGCCGCATATGTGTATGTCGGCAAGATTTACGCGGGACGGTCAATATACGAGATGCGTATGCACTCGTCTTCTTTCGATGCGCGCGGGTAATCTTTACGAGACCCGCACGTACACAACAGCGCAGGTTGGTCCTCGTCCTTTTCAATGCAGCCTCCGTCGCCATATATTACGACCGCGTCGTGAGATATAGTACGCTAGAGGGTATACAAAAAATGACTGCGTGCATCGACCTAACCATTTCTTTTCTTCCCATCTTTATTTCCTTCCTTCCTTCCTTACCATGGCGTTTATTCCGGGGCTCACGGGAAAAGTAAACCGCGGAAACCTCACAGCGTCGCCCGACGTCACAGGGGTAAACAACATCGCTGTGGCACACATAATATACGACACTTCTCCTAGCGATCGTTGCATGGAGAGACGAAGCGGAGGATGGCGGAGGCCGCGGCGCAATTCCGCGTTTTTGTTTCCAGTTTTTTTTTTTTTTTTCGTCCAGGTACAATCGCTACAGTTGCCCGTGCGCGCGGCGCGTTCCAATTGGCGCAGTTCGCCCCGAGTAAGCGAGATAATCGACGTCAGCTGGTGAGGCAGTGCATGTATATGACAAGATGGCGATAATGACGATCTTAGAAACGTAAGCACGCCCCCAACACGAGAAAGCACTCTAAGGAGAATTGGAAAAAACTAAAGGTTGCGCAAAAATACATATGTACGGTGAAGTATTAGGCGTGATGGCACACTTCACCGTTTTGCTCGTACGCGCGTGCGTGTATACGTTGGCGAGTTCAGTTTCTCTCGCGCGAGCGCTTTTGGCTCTGCGCCAAGAGTTCGCCACGTATATATATGCAGCGTGGATCTGTGCTGCACACACGGCGAACTTTTTGCACGCGGTATTCTCGACAGTCTTTCACGGCATCTACCTCGAAGACACTTCCTGGGATATCAGACAGCGGGGAGACCTTAGTGCCGTGCGTGCAATACATTGTGTCTTTCCGTTCCTACTGTGACCTCCTTATTCCAACTGCTTCTTTTCAAAGCGCTGGTTAGCCACCCCCTTTTAGATACATTTAGTAACATTCATACATTTCTTTATTTTTTCCCTTATGTTTCTATAATGACTCGCTATACAGCGCACAAAAAAAAAGCGCTTGTTCCGCCTGTATTGTCTTCCTTCACCGTGTGCGTAGCACTTGACGTTACTCAATTGCAGCTCACAAATCCACTTATTTTGCAGGAAACGCATGTCTCCTCGTGACATGAACATTATGTTCACTGTGTTTTTCGCTTTTCGTGTTTCCCTTAAGCTGAGTTAGGGTAGTAAAGTAAGCGTCAGTCCGTCTGACTTCATCTATCTATCTATCTATCCATTTATCTATCTATCTATCTATCTATCTATCTATCTATCTATCTATCTATCTATCTATCTATCTATCTATCTATCTATCTATCTATCTATCCATGCATTCACTGTGTTCTTCGCTTTTCGTGTTCCCCTTAAGCTGAGTTAGGGCAGTTAACTAAGCGTCAATCCGTCTTTCTTCTATCTATCTATCTATCTATCTGTCCACCCATCCATCCACCCATCCATCCATCCATCCATCTATCCATCCATCCATCCATCCATCCGTCCATCCGTCCATCCGTCCATCTATCCGTCCATCTATCCGTCCATCTATCCGTCCATCTATCCGTCCATCTATCTGTCTAGTTGTCCATCTATTCATCCATCTATCTATATACCGATCTGTCTATCTATCTACGAGTGGGTCGGTGAGTGTGGTCTCGGCGCAGCTAGAGTCTGACCCGCCTTCACACAGTTGGGTGAAACCTAATCAAACGTAAACAACCATCAGCAACGAACGATTGTCGTCGCGTGCGCTCAACAGCCTGCGCAGTGGGACGAAAGTAAAAACAGAAAGCAAAAAAAAACAAGTGATTACTCCAGCACCATGCGTTGTAGGACAAAAATAAATCAAATTAACAAGCAACTACCACTCCACCGATTTCCAGAGACGCGCGCATACGTGCACGAGCGCGCTTCGGATAACACCCGGAGGCACGCACACATGTTGGCTCAGCAACGCGCGGCTCATTCAATCAGCGATTGGTGTATACCGTATAGTCATCTATCTAGTCAATCGGAGTCTTAGAAGAAATCGAATCGTGGCGGTGCGCGCACGCCAAAGAGTCGTTTTCCGCCACCCGTTTTCCTTTAGCTCATCTCTCTGTGTCTCTTTCGTGTTTTCTGTTGTTTTTTTCTTTTCTGTCTCTCTATTGTAAACGCTACGAAACCGCGCCCACGCTGACTCCGTAGAGTACGCACTCGCGTTCCAGAGAATCCGCGCTCTGGGATGTCCGTCGAGGGTCGAGAATTGTTCTTCAGCCATGGGAACCATATGCGGGCGAAGGAGTAGGGATGTTCGTGCATTCGCAAGCAGTTGGCGGGCAATTGGCAGCGTTTCATCGCTCACTTTCTTCCCATATACGGACTATTTTACATTCGACCCGTGGGAGCCTCAACCTTGGGCTGACAAACGAATGTTTTCT
This sequence comes from Rhipicephalus microplus, assembly GCF_013339725.1. NCBI lineage: Eukaryota > Metazoa > Arthropoda > Arachnida > Ixodida > Ixodidae > Rhipicephalus > Rhipicephalus microplus. Next base: position 320,099,046 of record NC_051165.1, read on the forward strand.
TATTAATATTTTTTTTTCATAATGTGCCGTAAATTAACAACGTCATCAAACGGCGAATGCACCTACCCGACCATTTTCGAGCGCACCCATCTACGGTATACCCACGGCACGATTAGCGACCCAATGTAGCAGCAAAAAAAAATTCATCAAATGTATACATATAGGAGGAGTATGAATGGAAAGAAGGGTGGGAACGTGAACCAGAGATGCTCGCGGTTTGCAGCCCTACGCTGGAAAAAAGGGGATAACGGGATGGAAAGAAAAAAAGATGGAGAAACGTGCTATCAGGGCGAAGCATGTGCACCTGTTCATTGGTACGTGAGGTTTAACGTCCCAAAACCACCATATGATTATGAGAGACGCCGTAGTGGAGGGCTCCGGAAATTTTGACCACATGGGGTCCTTTAACGTGCACCCAAGTCCGAGCACACGGGCCTACAGCATTTCCGCCTCTATCGGAAATGCGCAGCCGGAATTCGGAAATGCGCAGCCGGGATTCGAACCCGCGACCTGCAGGTAAGCAGCCGAGCTCCTTAGCCAATAGACCACCGCGGCGGGGCAAATGCGCCTGTTCATTGCACGCCAGCAGTCGATCACTTGGCGTGCTCGATTATGAAAACAACAGCAATGCACGCGCCGCTCTGCTTACTGTTATACTATAACACGGATCGTACATCACCGCCTGAACCTTTCTCCGAGTGTCGACAACGCTTCAAATAAGGTGGAATGAAGACGGTGTTGGCGTATTTTTAGCCCTCTCAAATTTTAGTTTGTCGGCGTGGTTTCCTGGGCTAGTTGGTAAATGATGTGAGCACAAAAAGAAAGAAACGGACAGGACAGGGATATGTGCACATGACGAAGTACACAGGAAGAGGGGTAACACAAGACGAACGCGCAGTACGGATGACAAGTTTGTCACTTCGTGGAAATTTTTGTCATGAGGGTTAGTCTCCTTACAGAACTGAAGTAAGTACACCAAATAATTAGAGCAGTTCCAGGCAGTACTTCCGTTTGTACGCGCAAAGCGTACTCGCTTTAGTCCGGTTATGCAGGCGGGCTGCGTTGTACATAACTATGTAGGGAAAACATATACTAAAGCAAAGTTGGATTTGATAAGGAATCTCAGTCGTATACCTTGTTACAGAGGACGCACGCAACAGTACACCAGAAAACATTGCATGAGAAAAAAGTTTCGAGACATACTTTTGTTTAGTTATCATTCGAGATCTATAGGCGATTCAAGAATAAATAAATATTCGTCAGTAAAAGTTTTCATTGGCGGGTTAGTTTAGTACAATCCCACAGTTCACTTTTCTACACATTCATCGTGAGCTTCTAAGCGTTTTTCGTACCACTGCACCAGTTTGTTTAGTCAGTCTGCATAGAACTTCGCCGCCTGGGAATTTCTAGCTGTTTGAGTTGGTCGGTAAGAATTTTCGATTCCCAGCTTGCAGATACTTTGTGAATTCCGAGCTTTTCACTAACAATCGCGTATATTGCGGAGCGGTCAACAGAAGGAAATCTATCGGACAGGCTATATACAAACTGCCAGTCGCCGACCTAATCAAAATTTTTGGTCCTTTTTGTCGAACAGTTTCACTGGTCTTGATGCTGAGCCTGCCACAGTGCTCTTCGTCGTGCAGACCGTGCAGTTATTTGTGAAATATTGACACTATTTTCTGCCCTATCCTTCGTTTATCAGTGTAAGTCTATAAAGTACACGCACAACTCCCCATGAATTGTAAAAGCTGATGACCTTTTGTCTGCGCAAATTGAATTACAGCTCGCAATTCTCAACTGGCGGGAGCACTTGTTCTCGCGGACGGTTTTATCTCCGTTTCCCCTGAAGCAGACGACTATATATACTGAACAATGACTTCAGCACCATGCTGAAGAATAAACATAAGTCCTTGCGCAAATGACGTAAAACGAGAGAGAAGGAGAATTATTCACTAGAAGGCAGAGAGGTCCACCTGAGCGCTTTATCT
>NC_051165.1:320103533-320118533 GCF_013339725.1 Rhipicephalus microplus
CCACAAGCCATGACAACAGCTAAGCCATTGAGTTTTGGCTACCCTACATCCGATATCGGGAGGCCCATCGACTTTGACCTCGGGGGGGAACCATTCGATCACGAGCAGCCAGGTGAACCAGGGTGTGGTAGGACAGGCTGCTGCATCCCCTATGGCAACGACGGCCTCGCCATTTATTTTCGGCACTGCTCACCCCTCTACAGAGAGATTTGTCGGCTTCAGTTTTAGTGCGAAGCCGTCAATCCCAGGCAGACGAGGAAACCCCAGCAAGCTTGTGTACCCTCACACAGTGCCCCACAACAGCGGTTTGCTATCGGTTTTCGCCAATGGTAACCCCGATCTTCCAGGCTCGAACTTGCCGGCCGATCATGGTGACACTGTGCCAGATACCCCTAATCGTGCTTCCGGGCCGGTCAAGATAACCTTCACAGCCGAGCCAAAAAGATAGCCGACAATGAAAAAAAAAGAAAAAAGGAAAGAGGAAGAAGAAAAAGCAGCCCACGGCTCGGCCAATCAAGCTTGTAGAAGTTGAGGAATTCTCGTAATGTGCCGAGAGACGCGTGGACGCATTCTGTTATCACAGCGCCTAACGAGTCGTTCATCGAATTGGTATTGGCTATCTTGAGGTAACCGTGTCAAATTCATCGCTCCTTCTCCAGAGACTGTTAAAACAGGCAGACAGAGCAAAGCGTACCGAACGTCTACGCTGCCGCATATGCTCGCTAATTCGAACGTCGCTCTTGTAGAAGCCGGTGAAGGCTAGTGAAGTGCCTCGACGATTTCATTCATGATAATAAGGGTTGCAGCGCGAACACAAATGTGCTAGAAGAAACAGACGAAAGTCGAGGTACGGAAGGCAAAGAGGACAACACGAGCGCTGTCCTCTTTGCCTTCCGTACCTCGACTTTCGTCTGTTTCTTCTAGCACATTCGTGCTCGCATTGCAACCCTTATTATCATGAATTCAAACCAACTAGCCCAAATCGCCATTCTTCTTCAATGATTTCATTCACCGTTAGCCAACGGCTTACTTCACCAGTATACGCTCTGATGTCTCTTCTACTCTTCTTTACATACCGGAGGATGTGCCATGATCAGTAATACTCTGAATCAGGCACGCTTTGCACAGAACAAGTCACAAATACGTTCCTCGGAAGTCGGGTGAAGCGAATAAGACCGACTCGAACACTTCGCAGTCATCAGTAACGTACGATGCCGTACCATAGAAGCAATAAATACCATAGAACAATAAATTGGTTGCACGAAGCCGTCCAGATATAAAGCTCTTGCTGGTCCCATTTTCTGTTAACTACCATGTCTGTGTTGTTCTCGTAGTCCATGTCGGTTCACGTTGAGTACGATGACTCGCGGAGTTAAATCAACTCCGCGAGTAATCGTGCTCAGCATGAACCGAGTTGCGACATATCTGTTTTCAATGAGTCACCCGAACGCGTGATTGATTTGGCGTGTTGATGCCTTTTCAGAAAGTGCTACCTTAAAAATCACAAAGTTTTATATGTATGATGTCTAACAGGCCAGGCAATTATATAGAGAAACGGCAGTTGAATAATCTAGTGAGCTGTTTGCATATATGAAATGTCAGCGTGGAAATTTCAGTGTTGATATATCATTCATTTGCTAAAAAACTTGAACAACCTTAGCGCAGCGCGAATTAGAGCTTAGAAGAAGCTGATAAGAAATAAAAGCATGGTTGATTCCTACGTCGTAAGAATCAGCCTAGCACTAAACTGAGCCGTGTCTACGCAGGAGTAGTTGACTGCTTTTTTTTTTTTTTTACGCTGATGTATGAGTGTTCGCACAATATTTATTGGTGTTGGGCAGCTACAGCTACAGGAGGCGGAAATGTTGTAGGCCCGTGTGCTCAGATTCGGGTGCACGTTAAAGAGCCCCAGGTGGTCGAAATTTCCGGAGCCCTTCACTACGGCGTCTCTCATAATCATATGGTGGTTTTGGGACGTTAAAACCCACATATCAATCAATCGAACCGTTGCACGTGGATGCCCTCGTATTGACGCCGAGTGCTACATCTCCATCCCGACGGCTAACACCTTGACTTGACTCTTGTGGTAGCTCAAGTGTCTTACATACACCAGGCCATAACATCCATGTCATGTCCTGATGTACGTGTGGATGAATCCCATGCAAATATTGCATCGAGAAGCACGTAACGAACACTGGTACTCAATACGCACTTATTCAAAGCGCCGTCCTCTCACGGCACAAACACCAAGGCTCCCCTGTGATAGAGTAACCTACGTTTGTAATCATGCATATACCGCACAGCGCTTCAGTAACGTGGGCGGCAAAATTCATAGCTTGAGCCGTGGACGCGGAAAGGCGTTCCCGCTATTTGCTGGCGTATGTCTCGCTAAACCAAGTCACTCACAACTCGACACTAATGCGTGGACGTTATTGTCTTCCTGGTCCGCTTATTGCGGCAGTTGTATTTATGGGCGCTGCTATACAGCACTCTAAGCATACAGGCAGCGGAGAAACGCCGTTGGTGCGTGTGAAAGCTGCACTACTGTGTCGACGAGTCGTCACACTAACACGACACGCGAAAGACAGAGCACGTATACTGCGCCGCCGACGAACTGGATCATCGCGTATACGGTGCAGTTCCGCATCAATCGTATATATAGAGTTTCCCGCAATGACGCATTTGAAAGCGTCCGTTGTGCTGAAACATCCGAAGCGCTCCCTGTCGGCACTCGGTAATGTCGTGACGCGGTAGACCACGTCACTGCTTCTAGAACATGCGCGACACCCCTCCTTCGCCGACGAAGACCACTGTGAGTGGGAGGTGTCGGAGCAGTGTATAGGAGGCGTTGGAGAGAAGCACGAGGCGCGCTTGTACTCGTGCGTTCGCGTCGGTGGCGCGTTGTGTAGAGCGCCGGGGGCGGCGCGAACCACAAGACTGTGGGTTCGACTCCCAGGTCACACAAATCAATGAAATGTTTTATAATAAAGTGAAGCTTCGGGCTAGTTGGTTTTGCATTACGAAATAAGAACAGCGCGAATTCAAGACGGGGACACAAGAGGAGACTCAGAGAAGCGCTGACTAGGAACTGAATTTCAGGGGCGAAGCTCCTTATAGCGGCACCCGTTCGTCCCTCGTAGCCGTTGTAGTAATGTCTCACGAGTATAACATTTTGACCTTCAAAGTGGTGCCGGTGAGAAATTTATTCTGTGCGTTTTTGAACAATAAAAGATAGTGCTCAATGTACATGCCAATGGCTGCTAAGGGGGAATGAAAGACAGGAGAATTTGGCTTTTAGTTAACGTGCACGCTGCGATTTTTTTATTGTTCAACAACGCACAGAAGACAAGAAAGGGTTGCTACGTTATACTCGCTGGGCGTAACCTCCTAGGTTTTAGAAAGGTTTAGCGAGCGTTGGGCCGCAGTGCCATGAATAATGTGAACTAGTATATACCATGAACTCGATGTGGTTGAAGGTGGGAAGTCGACACGAAGCGCAAACCGTGAGAAAGTGTGCGTGTGCCACCTCTCGTTTAGTCCTTGGAATGTCCGCTGGATGGCGGTGCTTCTATATGAGGAATATATTATGAAAAGATGCGAGATAGTGGTACTAGGAGTGTTGACTAGATGGACGAACGGACACACAGAAAGATGCATGGACGGACGCACGGATGGCTGCACCGACGGATGGACGCATGGACGGACGCAGGGGTGGATGCATGGACGAAAGCAGGGACGGACGCACACATGGACGTGTGGACGCACGAACAGATGCACGCACGGACGGGCGGATGGACGCACGGGCGGCCACACAGACGCACGCATGGATGGACAGAAGCAAGAACGAATGGACGGACCGATGCTTCGCCCCACTATCCGTCATTCACTCCGTGGATAGGCTGCCATTTTTTTATTCAACACGAAAGGAAAATATGTTGAAAGAAACGTGAAAACAATATAAAACATGACAATATCTTTTTTTAGGGATGATTATACGAGCTCTTCCAAAAAAGATAATTATTTCATCGATAAACAAACAGATTCCATTTTCAGGCATAATAAACGTTCTCACGTGATATGGGCAGCTTCGAAGATTTTGCGAGTGCGTTGGTCCTGATCTCTGCCAATGGTTGTGGTTTCCTTGAACAAGGGACTGCTACCGCACCCCCCTGGTTTGACGAAACTGCAATCATCGGCAGGTTTATTATGTTTATTAACGAAAGAACTATCTTTTTTGTAAGAGCGCGTGTAATCATCCCTCGAAAGAAATTCCTTGTCATGCTTTATATTTTTCGTGTTTTTGTACATACTTTTCTTTGTGCTAAATAAAAAAAATCAGTTGCCAGTCAGCGCTTGTCTGAGTCTCCTCTTGTGACTCCGTGTTGAATTCGCGTTGTTTGTATAATAAAATATTTCTTCTTTTGATTTTTATTCGCCAACTCTTCGTGTACCTTTCACCAACGTGACTTCCGTGGGGGAGGTAATGTCCGTGAAGTCCTGGCTGATCCTGGACACTTCCTTGTTCGAAACACGCTCATTATTTCATATTTTATTAATTACCAACATAGGTCATTTGTTGTGCCTTTGTTCACACCGTAGTGGGCTCACATTTCTTACAAAATGCAGCGGTGCCGCATTTACACCTTGCAAAACAAGGGCAATGACCCACTCGGCCAATTCAAGAACGCGTAAAATAACAAAAAAAAACTCCGAAGGCACCACATCGCAGCGCTCACATGCAAAGAAGACGTGCGCACGCTTGTGGGCTGCGGTGCCCGCTAAACATGACCGCTATAGCGCAAGTTCCGGCATTCCACACACGCGGTATATTTACCAAGAAGTCTCCTTCACAACGCCGGGCCGAGCGAAAACGTAATTACAGAGCATGCCACAAGGAGGACACCGCGAAACTTCGCACTGCTGGTAAACAACACGACCCTAAGTATACAAACGCGCCAAGCACGCGGCTAGCTGGCGCAGTGCGCTCACGGAGACACCACTAAAAACAACAGAGCAGAGAAAAAGAAGAAAAAAACGAAGAAACGCGCAGGTCATTGTTATTCCACGGTACGAACGAAGGAAGCGCGCTAAGCCAATCAACGTAAGGCACTCGCAAATGGAAGCGTAGCCGCCAAGAGCAATAGCGTCGTGCGTTGAGTTCATCTCAGCATGCACTGCATTACGGTCCACACACCAACGCATCCTTGTAAAGCGCGATGGGCGAAGAACTCGCGACTGTGCATTGCAGTGCGCACCACAAAGCCCAATGTAATCGAGCCTCTTTTTTTGTATTCCTGTATAGGACACGCTCGCCAGAGCATCCAGCGTATCGCGCGTAAGTCACGGTGCTCCGAACCAGCTAATTTAGAGGCGTACCGCAGTGCAGTCCCACGCATATAGGCCGATGGCAGCTGTGTTTGCTCCACACATCACCCATTCCACCGCGCTTCCATCCAATTGTCCGTGCCTCGCTGGAAGCTTCAACCGATTCCGTTGCCCGTTTCTTGGTGCGTTCGTTCGTTCTCTCACACTTTCTCAACGGCAAATTGAACACGCCGTAGCGGGGTGTGCGCCTCACTTCCCCCGATTCGTCTCTTGCTGCATTGCGGCGAAGAAACGAGGCAGAGCCGGCATCAGGCGCTTTGGTCGTCTCCTGGAATGCGGCAAAGCCAACTCGAAATTTTTTAGCTTTCGTGCGGCGTTCAAACGCTTGCCCTAAGCGCGTACACGCACACGGTGTACAGTATGGTCCACTGTTAAAGGGAACAGTCGAACGCACGCCTTCAATATTCCTGGCCCTCTAAGAGCAAGTGGATTAGGAAACACTCTTCATGCAAGTCAATAGTCTGTCGAGAGGTGTCGGAAATTTTAACCACCAGTAGCCTTATGCACATCTATGCCTCCGTAAGAAGGCGAAATCTAAACATGCTGCTCACGCAGGTGTTCCCTTTAACAGTGGACCTGTCTGTACCTTTTAGCGAAGGCGGTGAAATTCGTGCGTATATAATTACGCCTCGCGGTGGTAAAATCTACCCGTTTCGGATTTGGCAATAACCCATTGTCGGAAAAGAAGGCTCTTCCGACAAAGGTTGAGACCATCCTCAGCGTAGGAGGCTTTGAGAGCACTATTGCGTTTCTTGTGGACTGCTTTCGGTCCACTTTGATAATCCGTAAGTGCGCGGCATATTCGCCTATGCGTTGCATATCCGCCCAAAATCATGGCGACGTGATACTTCAAGTGGAGACAACGTTGCAGCTTCAGGTGATGGGGCCATTCGTAAAGCCGTTCGTAGAGCAAACTGCATAGCAGGAAAGCTAGCTTTAAAATTATGAAAAAAACAAGTTCTATTGACTGATACTTCAAGCACGATCATATTCTTCTGTCTTTTTATTTCTTTTTTTCACATCTCTATCCTGTTACTTTTTTTTATACTTACTCCTTCCTCCAGCACAGTGTAGCTAGTCGGTTTGACGAATGGCTAACCACCCTACCTCTCTGCCTATATCTTTCGTCTCGTCCTGTTTGTCGAGCTACGAATTGTAATGCAAATGAACGCTAAATTAATTTAAAGCTTAACAAAATGCAGTGACGGGCTAGTTGTTGAGTACTTCTAAAAAGGCGTCACAAAACAGCAATTGTATTACCCTTTTGCGCTGTGGAAGTAACCATGCATTTCAAAGGAAGCGCGATGCAGCACTTCGTGCCACGAGCGTGCTGGCTATGCGGCCAAAGAGAATATGATAATGAATGAAAATCGTCTCTCTCGAATGAATTGCTGCCTTCTTTCTTTATTTTTATAAGAAGTTCAACCTAATGCGAGATGGCGTCCGAAACACCGACGCCACTATTAGCAAAACGCACGGTCAAATGAAAGTTTGAAAGCAGATGCCATTAGCCCCGCTTCAGACTGCGCTTGCCGTTCTAGGCTGTATGCGGAGGTATCTCACTCTTATCTTTTCAAATGTATGTTTGGCAGCCTTTGGAGGAATATATAATTTGCTTCCGGCTTATACTCAAGATCTTGGTGATTATGCATCCACACAGAAAGGGCGCTCAAGTTGGGAGTTGAAGGAGCAGAGGAATTTTCAAAGGGAAGTGCTCAATATATCTGTACTCAACCAAATTGCCACAGTGGCGCACCCGCAAAGTCTTTACCCAAACACGTGTACAGCCTTAAAATTCTAAGCGCCGTGTTTTTTTTTTTAAGCTTCAGTTAAATTTGTACCAGCAGCTCCACGTGCCAGCCTCGGAAAGACGATTTTTCTAGCTTCACGGCCGACGATCAATTTAATAAATTGTTCTCCTGTGTCGACTTTCTTTTCGCACCCCAAACAACGGTTGTGTCTTGGTGTGCCGCGCAAACACGCAATAATTTGTGTGCCACACAAATCAGAAAAACGGGATGCTTTGCAGGTAAAGAGACAAATTTCGGCGAATAATCGTTATCTATATTTATAATATATAGATTGACATCGATAAATGAAATGTTCGTTATATATAATCGGTAGGATAGGCGAATTATCGATAATTTTAGGACGTTATCTAGTTAAGTTTCAAAACCAGGTATAATGACAAGTGGAAGTGATCTTTTGATATTCCTGTCTAACACCATTTGACGTCACAACTTCCATGTCGGCCTTCATACATCAACTGACAAAAGGAGGGTTAAATGGGGGTGGAAACGTTCGACGTCACTTTGGGGGCCACTGATAGCGAACCCCTGGTATAGTCGACCCTATTCCTTCAAATTTATCTTGATTCAAAAAGAACAGTCAATTCAATCGATATTCTTTATTTATAAACAGCTAGCGCTGTGTTTGAAAAAAAAACGGTAAAAGCAAAAGCTCCCGACATAGTTTTTTTTTTCTGCGCCTCTCTCTGCCCTTGGCTCGTGAAAAACGCTCGTTCTGTTAAACGAACGTGAAGGTTTGAGGTCAACATTTTTTTTAGTATGAAACCAAGATAGAGGCTAACAAATCGGTCGGTTTTAATGCTGTAAGTAAGCTGAGTGCATGCGCATAATTGAAAGTCGAACAAGATTCTATATTTGCTATTTCCTTCGACAGACTTTTGATGACTCGCATCAAGAGAAAAAAGTATATAATCAAAAGAGTGATATAGAATATACGAAGCCATCGCGTAATATCGCATCTTTCTTACGCCTGGAGCTATCTTTCTGGCTCGTGAGTACCTGAATAAAGGCACGTACGACTGTCAAACAGCACATAACATCCTCAAGGAAGTTCAGTTTCTTTCCTGTAGGAAAAAAGAGGACTGTAGTATTTATTATAGTGGCTCCAAAACTTAAAATTGTGCCCGTGATATTTTTGGTCTTTTTCTTTATTATCTATATACCGAAGCATCGTTGTTCTTTGTGTCCCGAAACAGATATGAGCCAAATGCGGACACCGGGAAGATCGATACAGCTGGTTTCGCGATGTGTCTAATCGAAACCTCTGGAGAAAGGAGCGAAATATAAAAAAAAACGATAATAGTCAAGCTCATGAAGAAATGTAAGTCCTCGGGAAGAATGACACGAGAGAACGAGGGAAATGGAAAGGCAGAAAACCTTCCTGAGTACACCATGGTAAAGGTTCGCTTTTCTTTCAGAAAAAAAAGACAGAAACAAATGCAAGCAAGCATCAACATCAGAGAAGTTGGATCTATATCTTTTGGCACGTCGCCTCCGTGACTCGCATATCAGGCGTCAGTGCCGACTCTGTACGCTCAGACATGGCCTCTGATTTCGTTAGCTCCAAGCGTTCATGAACGCGTCTTTCGAGAGTATGTTTTTTTTTTTCTATTCGACTTCCTTTAACGTGCTTAGACGTTTTCTTTGGGAAGAACGCGCAGCTACACGCGCGGTGAATTACCATTTCTGCCACAGTTAGTAAAGCATAATCACAAACTAGAAACTGTCAATTATCTTTTCTTCCCCAGTGTAAAGGCGCATCGTAAGCGCTACTGACGCTGTAGAAGCAGAGGATAAATTAGAAGACGGAGAGGTCGACCTTTGCTTGTACACTTCAGCCATGCTGCTCTGCACGTAGGAAAAGGAAACGCGAAAAAAAAAGGAGTGAATACTATGCATAATGGTGACAGCAGGAAGATGTGATACACGTAACACGTTGCCAAACGAACGGATAAATGAACAGTTATGGGAAAACGTGAGTCGCGCAACACTACACTGAAGCTAAAAAAAAAAAAAAGACCGAGTACATATCGGCTCAACACGTGTTCCTTACGGTGCGATGAATGCAAAGCATTCACGAAGTACGCCAGCGGCAGTGCGCAGCCGGGCAAAACGTATACCCTTTCGATCTGTTGCCTATAACGATGTTACGCAATTGGGTCGACCCTGCCAGCAAAAGAGGCTTCGCGGAAAGTTGACGTCACTTGCCGAGCATGCTTTTCTGACGTGATTTCATATGTCCTAGCTATAGTTATGGCGAAAGCCTTGAATGCCTCGCTAAACGCGAAAAGTGGCTCGTCGGCATCAACACGAGTCACGCGAAAAATCATCATCACGCGATTGATTCAACAGAGGACGTCATCACGGCAACATCATCAGAGAACTTCATCACGGTAACGTCATCACGGCAACAAATAACGTAACGTCACACGACGATGTCATCGCATGACGTTTTTGCTTCGTCGAAGGTGAGCCGATCACGGATGCAGTGCAAAATCACATTAAGTGTAGAAAGCTTTCGGGAGGGTATAGACGAAGATCAATACATTGAATGAGAAGGAAACTATATAATAAGATTGCTTCCAACTTCACGACGTCTTAGGCGAACGCTACGGCCTTATGAGTTCGCCTAAGACATCTCCAAGCCTATGAACGAATGAATAAACTTTGTTGAATGTCTGGCAGTTTTCTTCAGACGTGAGCCTGTGAGTTCGCTTTTTTTTGCATAGCTATTCCATTTCACCAAATTCCACGCTAATGTTTAACATGGCATTCGCCCCAATTATTACATGTCAATGCCGTCCTTCTGTTGCACTCTATAGCATATAGTTGAGGAATTCGGCCACCGACCCCGATCGGCTCGGAGCGATGCATCACCTGAAATGTGAGAAAAAGTGCTCAGGCGTCAACATTTTGCTACGAGGAGGATCAAACAGTTCAAATTAATACGCATGTCCCACTACTGAGCTCGAAGTAGTCCGAGTGCAACTTTTAAACACAAAACCGGTATTTTAACGCTTGTAACAGATGATTGTGTTCGATTCTGTAGCCTACGCGTATGAATGATTGATTTGTGGGGTTTAACGTCTCAAAACCACCATATGATTATGAGAGACGCCGTAGTGAAGGGCTCCGGAAATTTCGACCACCTGGGGTTCTTTAACGTGCACCCGATTCTGAGCACACGGGCCTACAACATTTCCGCCTCCATCGGAAATGCAGCCGCCACCGCCGGAATTCGATCCCGCGACCTGCGGGTCCGCAGCCGAGTACCTTAGCCACTAGACCCCCACGGCGGGGCCCTACACGTATGAAGACTGATCATTTATTAGAGTTTGTCTCGGGAGTGACACATTTAGTCTTGGATCAAGTGTAGTATGCATGCACTATTTCATAGCATCGCATTTGCGACTGCAAATATATATAGTTTCGAAAGTGTTCACACGTGTATATCTAGTACCATGAAACCATACAACCGTGCCGTTGCGTCATATGTTACTGCACCACAAAAACTAGGCAGCATCAATTGACACGTGCCAGCCACTTAAAACGTAAACTTGGGCGATAAAAGCTGCGTTGTGTATAAAATAGGGACACATTATCAAAAAACTCTTCCTCAGATTTTCGACTTAGCGGTTGCAGCTCAACCGATTCCGCACAGATGCCGATATTGAATAACTAAAGGCCGATGCCACGCGCTGCGCGCACGTTGCGTTTTCAACGCAGAGCGGCTACATGTCAGCGAGAAAGCGACACGATAAATTGCCAGTACCGAGCAATGCACGGGGTGAAGAAATGAAACACAAATACGAAGACTGTCCGAAGGCAAACGTCCCGCCGATTGGAAGCTCTCCGCCCGATATCGAAAGGTAGGCAAACCGTATCCGACACCATCAACTTCGTTCTTGTGACGTGCTAACTTTTGATATGTTGCAACGTGTTCTCTATCTATATGTACCATTTTTTATATTTCTTGCGCAACCTCTCCTGTCTAGAAAAGGGGGGACCTTCTTTTTCAAAGAAATGAAATCAAAGAAGCCAGAGAAATTAAATGAACTCCTTACTGTTTGGAAAGATGTACGCAATATTATATGAAAAGAAAAGGGTAAAATCAGTGAACGTGTTTTCGAGAACCAGTTTTTTTTTTTTTTGTAAGCACAGGACCAAACAAAGCGCTACGTGCCTCACGCAAACGTGGCATAAAAACACGGGAGGAACACCTCGGAAGAGAGCCACGTAATAGAGAAATTGTTTAGAATTTGGCAAAATCGAGCCCCGCCGTGGTGGTCTTAGTGGCGCTAAGGTACTCGGCTGCTGACCCGCAGGTCGCGGGATCGAATCCCAGCTACGGCGGCGGCATTTTCGATGGAGGCGAAAATGCTGTAGGCCCATGTGCTCAGATTTGGGTGCACGTTAAAGTACCCCAGGTGGTCGAAATTTCCGGCGCCCTCCACTACAACGTCTCTCATAATCAAATGGTGGTCTTGGGATGTTAAACCTCTCATATCAATAAAAACAAATGTATCAGCCGAACGATATATTCATACCCTATGACAGACACTCGGGGTACACAATGCCAAGTGTAAACACGTCGAAGCACTTTTAAAAGCGAAGCATTCCTTACCGAACTAAATGCACTTTTGAGCGTTCCTATCTACGTATCTATCCTGTCGCCTACGTCTGCGTTCTCTCGTTATCACCTCCATAACGTGGTTTAGACCTAAAGTGTTATCAAGGGTAAGAGGGTATGACGAATATGACTGTCCTATGGTGACGCGAATAACGTGCAAATGCTGTCGCATACGTCAGCAAACCCTTTCTTCCAGACACGTGCGGCACACACTAGTTATTCCACAGGCCACGGTATGCAGATTTGCGCCACAGCTGATTGACAGGTGTAGCAAGAAACGGTGAGGACAGACATCCGTAATTTGAATGCGAGAGCGTTAAGAAAAAAATGACGTGGGCAGCGTTGAGCCAACGAATGCAAAGAATAAATATCAGGACCCCAGCAGGAATCGAACCCAAGCATTCTGCGCAGTAGTCAAGTATTCCAGCACACGGGCACGCTATAGGTCTCGAAACTGCTTTAGGAAAAGACTATTTGCAGGCGTAATTTCGGTGAAACGTTATTTGTGGTCGCAGTGCTGGCTATCTAATATAACAGAGCACTAAACATTATGCATGTACACTCTTATGATACAGACCTGTGTCATGTCAGGTAAACGTCAGTTGTGGTTACAGTGTTAGCTCGGCTTTTATAGCAGTTTATTAAATATATCACATTTGTATTCCTGCGATTCAGCAAGTTATATCAAGTTTTGCTCAACCGCGGAGGAATATTCCCGCGAAAGTTACGTATAGTACTCACATTGTTTCACCGTAAAGTGCACTTCATTTCGATAATAATGACGTATCTGGTCTAACGTGAACGCAGACATTACGTCAAAGCACAAATTGCCCTTTAAACGGCATTTTATTTGACGTACCTGGCAAGCCCACGATGTGCACAGTATACTACACTTTTCAAAACGGGACGATTCCTCTCGTAACACTTGGCTCTGTCATGATATGCGCGGTAGGTTCATCTGGTGCGCGATGTTTGTGAGTTTGTGCTGTGCCGTACGCCGACGAAGATGACGATGAGACAAGGAAAAGGCGGAATCGTGTCGTCAAAGTCAAGCCAAGCCATGGGGAGAGAGAAGAGGAAGACGACGACGGGGCGTTCGAGAAGAAGGATCGGAACGAAACAGTGGCAGGCTGAAGCGCTCGTCGGGTCGTGGTCCCGAAGCCTACCTGTGCCTGTGGTCCGCACGAGCCTGGCTCCCTTCTACCGTGTGATCCAGCAGCCGGCGCCGGTCCGTTGTACTCGGATCCGGGCGTTTTCCCGACCTGGGCCTACTACTGGCTGTCCGGGACGTGCTTGCCACACATCGACTCTGCCTCACGCTCCGCTCCGACCATGCCTGAGGCATCGCTGATGTCGGCGTAAGACGCAACGCAACGCATCGACTCATCTGCCTTCGACGTCACACGGTGAAGTGTTTCAAACCTTGTGTAGTGCAGTGGGGGACTACGCTAAGCGTCAGACCTTGTCTTTCGAGAACGTGTGTCGTGCTCGTACTTAAGGCAGTTCTTCGCTGTTGCCATGTAACACGCCAAGCTTCTTTATCGGTTTTTTCTTTTTTTTCGTGGCATTAAAGCCTTATAACTCAAGTTGCAAATGTCTTCGTCAGTCTCGACAACGATTATTTAAGTTGCCGTGATTGCCCGAACCTTATCCCTCACAGGCTCAAAGTCGAAAATGCAACACAGACAATTACTCGCCGACTGCTTCGCATGAAGCCAATTTCCACAAGGCGTGAGATCTGCCGATTTTTTTTTTTTCGGCTTTTCCTCGGAATTAGCGGATAAACATAAGACGCGATCACGCAGCTACAAACATGTCTTTCGCACTCTCGGATAAAACTTTCATAGCGCGGATACGGTTTTTCGGGCCACTGCATCAGTTATTAATGTTTTTTTTAAGAAGCCGCGAGCATACATGGCAAGATTCCTGTATGTGTGTGAGCTCAGTCTTTCTGAGCCCCTGTCCAAAAAGACGTTCGGTTCAATATCACACTCCGCCTATAGAATCACCCAGCTACGCACCTCATTTTCCGTCTCATGCATCCGGGAGCTCTTAAGTGTTAAATGTAAATGAGAGGGCATTTTTTAATACTTGAAACAAGGTAGCAACAGCTGCTTTGTAGTGATTCAACCAGATAAATCGTAAAAGACCAAGCTTTATCACTTCATACAAGGCGATGATCGTTTCGAAAACTGGCGCGCCAGGAATTACGAGGAGCCTTTGAAGAAGTCAGGTCCACATATCGAAACATCGGCTATAGTCTATCCGAGGCACCGCATCGTTGATCCAACTTCAATTCATTTATTTGACCTAAGGTCAAAGTGTGAGCATTACGTTGCTGGAGATAACAAACTGTAAGTTAATTGCAACAGCAACTAAAAACGAAAAAGTGCCGTAAGCATGATCATACATCTAATACCATATAATTGTAATCATAAATGCATATAACCTTTATGGCAGATTTTACGTAAATTATTGCACAGTTCTTCAATCGTGAATCAGCACACTAACTATATATATATATATATATATATATATATATATATATATATATATATATATATATATATATATATTAGTTTGCTACTCTGTTTAAAACGATTAGTCATATCTTTACTATGTTTACTATACTCGTGTAACGGCGATAACTTTATCAGCCGATCAATATACTCACCGCACTCGGTGCGGTCCATTGTAGTTCCGAGTAACACCGCAACGCATCTCATCAGCCACCCAGGGGTAATTGATTGATATGTGGAGTTTAACGTCCCAAAATCACCATATGATTATGAGAGACGCCGTAGTGGACGGCTCGAAAAATTTTGACCACTTGGGGTTCTTTAACGTGCACCTAAATCTAAGCACACGGGTCTGCAACATTTCCGCCTCCATCGAAAATGCAGCCGCCACAGCCGGGACACCCAGGGGTAAAGCCCCTATACTTCGTAAGTACAGGGGCTTTATTAAGTATAGGGCCTTCATGCAGGGGGACTTCCTCGGTACATGAGACCGCAGCGCAGGCGGCACACGTGATCACACGGGGCGCGCGAAATGCAGAACGACATGTCATTTGCAAGCGTGCCACGGCAAAGAAATGAAAAAAAAAAGGGGGGGGGGGGGGCAAGGCGCATTTATTATTTCTATCGACCCTAGCGGAATGCCAAAGCTCCTCTCGCA